>PVJI01017575.1:0-27379 GCA_004026765.1 Micronycteris hirsuta | reverse complement strand
TTTTTGTACACCGACAATGAACTATCAGAAAGAGAAACTAGTTGAAAAGTCCCATTTACTGTAACAGCAAGAAAAATTAAGTACCTGGGAATAAATTTAATCAAGGAGGTAAAAGACCTATTCTCAGAAAACTATAGAAAACTGAAGAAATTAATTAAGGAAGACATAAATAAATGGAACCATATACCATGTTGTTGGACAGGACGAATTAACATCATTAAAATGCCCATAGTACCCAAAGCAATCTACAGAATGGAAAATGTTTTAAAAGGTATAACCTAACTATGTATGAGCATGAAGTTACAGACGAAGTAAGAGGTATACATATTTTATGGTAATTATTATCATAAAATTTTAAGTTGTTTTTCAAATTCTAATAATTCTTTGAAAATCTGTATATTGACATTGTGATTCATCTGGAAGGATGAAGAGGCATAGGCTACTTTTCTAAATTTTTTTATGTCTCTCAGCTCCTGCCTTCAGGTGATGTGTCCTGAAAAACATTTTCTCTTGGGGTCCTCTTGCATCAATACTCAGCCACCTTAAGTAAGGTTACTGCAAGATTACTTATAGCCAGGTAATACTTATAGAATCTAAATATGACATAAGAAAATTACCTATTCTTATTGCAAAATGCAATGATATTTAGGATAATGTAAATTATTATGTGAACAATATAGTCACTATGTCTTCAAATTATAGAAACATATATGGATGTTTGCACAAACTAGTGAAAGACTACACTTAAATACATAAAAAATCTTTAGCTCTGAGATTAGAAGTGGTTTTTATTTTCTCTCTTACAGTTTTCACATTTCTACAATGTACATTTTTTGCTTTGGTAAATAGAACACAAATGAATACTTTTTAAAAATAACATTTTAGAAGATATCGATGTGAAAAATAAAGGCTATTTTATTGTACTTTGTTTTGTTGCTTATAAATATAATATTTTATTTTAAGATTAAGAAACTGTTCCTATTTTACACTTTGGAATTTTTAGCACACAAATTCAGAAACATAATATGTGTTGCTTTCTTTTTAAAATATTTTTTTATTTATTTAATCATTTTTAAAAATTATTTTATTGTTGTTCAATTACAATTGTCTGCATTTCCCTCCCACCACTGCCCCCGACCCCAGCTAAACCCACCTCCCTCACTTGCTTCCACTCTCCCACTTGGATTTGTCCATGTGTCCTTTATAGTAGTTCCTGAAAACCCTTCTTCCCACAGTCCCCTTCCCCCGCCCCCGTCTCTTGTTATATTGTTCTTAATTTCAAAATCTTTTGTTATATTTTGTTTGCTTTATTATTTTGTTGATTATGTTTCAGTTAAAGATGAGATCATATGGTATTTGTCCCTCACCGCCTGGCTTATTTCACTTAGCATAATGCTCTCCAGTTCCATCCATGCTGTTGCAATGGGTAGGAGTTTCTTCTTTCTCTCTATTGTGTAGAATTCCATTGTGTAAATGTACTAACGTTTTTTGATCCACTCATTTGCTGATGGGCACTTAGGTTGCCTCCAGCACTTGGCTATTGTAAACTGTGCTGCTATGAACATTCGGGTGCATAGATTCTTTTGGATTGGTGTTTCAGGGCTCTTAGGATATACTCTCGGCAGTGGAAATGCTGGGTCAAAAGGGAACCATTTAAAGAACTGATTTTTTTTTTCAGTTCTTTAAAAATATGACTTTGACTCTATAGGAAATATTTAAATAGGGGAAATGCTTTTAAAAAATCACTTGCCACAACACTTCCAATTGAGAAGCAGAGGGTGGTAATAAATACCTGCTGTAAAAGTGTTTTCAGTGTATTAGATGGAATAACAAAGATCACTATGAGCCATGGTAATAATTTGAAGGAGATTGTTCTCCATTGACATCTAATTTTCAGTTTATAAACAAGTGTTTGTTTTCTAAGTATGGGCTTTGAGAGATGATTTCCCGGGTTTTCCCAAATCAACGTGCACAGTGAATAATCAAGAAATCCAGGGCCTGTTGTTTGGCACAACCAGAGTTCTGCAGCTTGAAATGAGGTTTGAATGAAGGATGTTAGGAAATAAAATGTAGATATTTAGGGTGTAGTATGCAATACTTTGGGTTTTTGTTTTTTGTTTGCCTCATCATTGCCCATTCTGAGCAAAAAGAAGGAATATGAAATTGTATAAGTTAGACTTTAAATTATTGATGTTGTTTAAGAGTAATAAGACCTTAATAAATTATTGATATTATTTATTTTGTTAGTATTATATTAATTTTTAAATTTATTTGATCAATGTTAAGTTTAATTTATAACTTATACCTTGTTTTCTATTTAAAAAGTTCTAAATAAATTTTTAGGGAAAAAATCACTACTGTGAAATTTATACAAAGGAGATTGGTCAGAAATCGTATAAAAGAGGAGTGTTTAACCTAGTGTTCACAGTTAGGATTTTTGAAATCCCTGAAAGTTTATGTTCAGTTTTGTGTGTCTATGCTCATTAATCTGGGGAGTGGCTTTATGAGTTTGATCATGTTCTCAAAGGGTTAGCAGGCCTAGAAATGCAAGGGACCAATACTTTAGACAGAGAAGAAGGATCATTTTACCACTAACCCAGAATGGTTATTTATATTCATTGAGTATTGAATTTTGCTCTCAAAATTTGGGTAGCCAAAGTAACACACACACAAGTTATATATAATTCTGTATAATAAAAAATACAATTTTATTTGCAGGACTAACATTTATCTTAATACTAAGTTTCAAGAAAAAAACAATCATATGTCTGGTTCTACAATAAATAGCACAATTTAAAATCCAAATATTTTAGACAGCGGGATTTCAAAAGTTATGAACACTTTAAACTGATGTTTCTACTGAAATATTATGAAAGAAAAGCTGAAGACCTAGCTATACATCTTAAATGTGAATGCACAACTGTTTGAGGGGGTGGGGAGGGCAAGATAATACAGACCAGATGTAATAATATAGTAATATAGCTCTGGCCTAAAGAAATGGAAATTTAGCATATCTTTTAGATGAGATCTCTCAAATATCAGAGAGAGCATGTGGTGAATGTCAGTCATTGAATTGTTGAACTCTTTGGCACTGGCTTAAAATGAAATGGGTTAAAGAGAGATCATTTATTTTAAGAACTTGATATTAAAATGACAACATTGTTTTATGTTATGATGGAGAAACCACATAAAATATGTATAGGTATGGGTAATAAATATGCCTACAAACAAGACCAAATTTTTCTTAAGATTGAATATTTTATCTCAAACACTTTGACAATTAGTGCAAGTGTCAGAATTTAAATTAGGGCTTACTAAATTTTCTTAAATCATTAAAACTCATCATATGGGCCTACAGAACAAAATTTAATGGGCCTATCATTGTATTTTTGGTCACTTCACTTATCAACTTAGAGAATGGCAAAATATTTATCAAAGTTACTACAGTTTTAATATAGTTGTAGCAAACTTTTTTCCCTTGATAGTAATAATTTTATTGAGACATTTAATTTTAATAAGTATTATTAAGATATTAAAATAATAAATATTATGTTTAATAAATAAGTTTCCACCTTTTGATTTTTCTCTTAGAGAAGAATATGTATTCAATTAATCTAGCCATGCTAACTATAATATTCATATAGTTATTCATGACCTGCTTTATTCCAGAAAGATTTGAGGCAGTTTACAGAGCATTATTTAGATATCATTGTAAAAGATGGTGGGAGAATTTCCAATATGCTACTAACTTCCTCCAAATGAGAAGTCCTTGAACAGAATAACTCTGAAAGCTATTAGAATTTTTTAAATTTGTCTTTCTCTACATTTGGCTTTGTTATCTTCAAAACTTCTTTAATTTTGTTCATTAAGATATTATAAGGAGAACATAAAACATAGGGGGAAAAGCTCCTTGACATTGGTCTTTGCATAGTTTTTAGATTATTAAAAGCATAGGCAATAACAAATAAATACGTAAGATATCAAAGTAAAAGTTATCTGCACATCAAAGAAAACAATGAACAAAATGGAAAGGCAGCCTATGAAATGAGAGAAACTATGTGCAAACCATATATCTTATATGGGTTAATATTTAAAATATATAAGAAAGTCACACAACTCAATAGCAGAAGACAAATAACCTAATTTTAAAAAAATGGGCAAATGACCTAAGTAGACATTTTTCCAAAGAAGATTTGCAAATGGCTAACAGGAACATTAAAACGTGCTCATCATCAATAATCATCAGGGAAATGTAAATCAAAAAGCACAATGAGATACTATCTCATACCTGTTAGAATGGTTATTATCAAAAAGACAGATAAGTGTTAGAAAGGATGTACAGGAAAGGGAACACTTATAGCCTGTTGGTAAGAATGTAATTTGGTTTATTACCATCAAAAATAATGTGGGAGTTTCTCAAACTATTAAAAACAGAACTACCATATGATTCAGCGATCTCACCTCTAGGCATATATTCAAAGGAAATGAAATTACTACCACAAATAGATATCTTCACCTTATGTTAATTGTACCATTATTCACAAAAACCAAGATATAAAAACCTAAATTATCATCAACAATTGAATAGATAAAAGAAAATGTAGTGTGTGTGTATATATATATACACAATATATTTTCATTGTATATATACATATATACAATGAAATATTATTCAGCCATAAAAAAGAAGATATCCTGTCATTTGGGACATGGGCGCATGTGGGGAACATTATGCTAAAGAAATACTCGGAGTAGAAAAAAACATGAAAGTTATGATACTAATACGTGTGATATAAAAAAGTGGAACTTTAAACCTGTGAATAGAATGGTTGTTACTAAGGTCTGAGGAGTGGGGAAAATGAGAAGAGGTTGAACAAAGAACAAAATCTTTCAGTTAAAAATTGAATAAGTCCTGGAAAGGTAATTTATAGCATAGCAACTATAGTTAATAATTCTGTATTGTATATTTGCAATTTGCTGCGAGTTGATCATAAGTGTTCTCACCAAGCAAAGAATAAAGTTACTATGTGAGGTGATTGATGTGTTAATTAGCTCTATTGTGGTCATCATTTTACAATGTGCATGTATATTGGACCTTAATTATATATAATTTTTATTTGTTAATTTTATTCATAAATAAAGCTAGAAAAACACATTATGCAAAAGCTTTTTATATATAAATGTAGTCAATCCAATTACTAGTTTAAATGAAAGTTCATGTATATATGCATACACATATACACATGTGCAAAGAGCTAGATAGTGAGTGTTCGTGTACATGGTCATATAGAGCACATACTGTCTTACACTCCAGAACATGGTGGTGCCTCACTGACAATGTCAAAAGTATAATTACATGAGAGGAGATAATTTAAAAATATCATTACATTAAAATGCTGATATTAATATAATGTTGCTTTGATTAGATAAATTTTCGTCAATGCTTTATTTTTTATGTTAATTTTAGAGGCAATAAATTAAAATATCCATAAATTAGTTAAATGATCTAGAATTGAAGTGAATAAAAATATGTGGGCATCATTTTTTAAAATATATTTTATTGATTATGCTATTACAGTTGTCCCATTTGCCCCCTTTCTTCCCCTTCACCCCCACCCTCCCATTCCCCACCCTTTAGTTTTTGTCCATAGGTCATACACATCAGTTCTTTGTCTTCTACATTTCCTGTACTATTCTTAACCTCCCCCTGTCTGTTCTCTACCTACCATTTATTCTACTTAATCTCTGCATCTTTTCCCCCACTCCCCCCCACCACTCCCCTGTTGATATCCCTCCATGCCTTATATAAATCCCTTTAACATTTCATATAATAAAGGCTGGGTGATGATGAACTCCTTGAACTTGACCTCATCTGAGAAGCACTTTATCTGGCCTTCCATTCTAAATGATAGCTTTGCTGGATAGAGTATTCTTGGATGTAGGTCTTTGCCTTTCATGACTTGGAATACTTCTCTCTAGCCCCTTCTTGCCAGCAAGGTCTCTTTTGAGAAATCAGCTGACAGTCTTATGGGAATTCCTTTGTATGTAACTGTCTCCTTTTCTCTTGTTGCTTCTAAGATTCTCTCCTTATTTTTAATCTTGGGTAATGTAATTATGATGTGTCTTGGTGTGTTCCTCTTTGGGTCCAACTTCTTTGGGACTCTCTGAGCTTCCTGGATTTCCTGAAAATCTATTTCCTTCACCATCTTGGGGAAGTTCTTCTTCATTATTTGTTCAAATAAGTTTTCAATTTCTTGGTCTTCCTCTTCTCCTTCTGGCACCCCTATGACTCGGATGTTGGGACGTTTAACGATGTCCTGGAGGTTCCTAAGCCTCTCCTCAGTTTTTTGAATTCTTGTTTCTTCATTCTTTTCTGGTTGGATGTTTTTTTCTTTCTGCTGATCCACTCCGTTGATTTGAGTCCCAATTTCCTTCTGACCCCTATTGGTTCCCTGCAGATTTCCCTTCATTTCCTTTATATTATCCTTCATTTGTTCAAGTAATTATGACCATCTTTCTTCAAATCCTGTGAGCATCCTGATTACCGGTGCTTTGAACTGTGCATCTGATAGGTTGGCTATCTCTTTGTCACTTAGTGGTATTTTTTCTGGAGCTTTGATGTGTTCTTTCATTTGGGCCATTTTTTTTTTCCTGATGCACCTGTTACTTTAAGGGGTGGAGCCTTAGGTGTTCACCAGGGTGGGGTAACCCATGTTGTTGTGTCGTGATACTGTCTGTGGGGGTGGGGCCTGAGAGAACAATGGTGCTTGCTCTGTTCTCCACACTTCCCCAGCTACCCACAAGCAAGTTTGGCCCTTCTTTGCTGGCTCCAGGGTGAGTGGATGGGCCTGCACAGTTCCAAGTCCCTGTGGGTCACCCCAACGAACTCTCCTGTGAGGCCGGGAGTTCCTCCCACTGCTGCCTCACCACCACCCCCGCAACAAGGCATTTTCAATTGGTGGTTTGAGGCTTTATTTCCCTGCGTTGGTGGGCCATACGGTCTGTTCCACTCCCCAGCTTTTCCTCCCAGTTTATCTGCGCGAGGTTGAGGGACTGCCCAGTCCACCAGTCTCAGCCTCAGTTTCGCCGAGTGCGCCCACTGCGCTTTGGCCAGGTGCGCCCACCATGGACCTCTCCGGGCAGCTAGAGTATTGCCGGTACCGCTCCACAAACCGTGTCTTGCCAAGTGTTCTCCACCCGGCTCCGCCTGGCTTACCAGTCTGGATGAATGTGTCTTCTTTAACTCCTTGGTTGTCAGACTTCCACTCAGTTCAGTTTTCTGTCAGATCTGGCTGTTTTTGTTTTTTAAATTGTTGTTTTTCCTCTTTTGGTTATGCGAGGAGGCACAGTGTGTCTACCTATGCCTCCATCTTGGCCGGAAGTCTGGACATCTTTTTTAATATTTCCAAATGTATATGCATATTATTATGTGATATATAAACACGCAGAGGAAAAATTGAAAATATATTTATTCCATGAATGCAAACCTAAGCATCATTACATGAGAATGTCAAAATATTGTGCAGTGCACCCTTAACAAAAATCAGAAGATATACAAAGGATAGCTTCTCACTTATTCTTACTGCAAAAGGGCAGGTCTTTTCCATCTCCTTTTTTTTTTTTTAAGATTTTACTTATTTATTTTTAGAGAGAAGGAAATGGAGGGAGAAAGAGAAAGAGACGGGGAGAAACATCAATGTGTGGTTGCATCTCATGTGGCCCCCTTGGGGACCTGGCCTGCAATCCAGGCATATGCCCTGACCGGGAATCGAACCGGTGACCCTTTGGTTTGCAGTCTGCACACAATCCACTGAGCTACACCAGCCAGGGCTCCATCTCCTTCTAAAAGGCTACAACCTGATAACTTCTAATAGCTGGAGGTAGTATTTGTAAAACAGTATTTGCTTTTCTTAGCTGGCAGCTATAAATATATGCAGAAGTTCCAACTACTATTCTGTGTTCTTAATGACTTTGCCGCCCCCTGGTTACCATAGCATCAGAGTCTTCATTGCCTGTGAGCTTAGTCTTATATTTCACTGGGATGGGATGAATAGATTCTGCTTGAATCCTGGTAGGGTAGAGGTTAAAAATGGCGTCACAAGTAGCCATAGGCCCCCACTATCTACTAACAAGAGAAAGTAGTACAGCAGGGATCCCATGGTACAGTTCTAGTGAGCCTAATTGCAAACAGATGCTCAATTTCCTGGATTTAAAGGATAGAAGTAAGAGAAGGATATGAAGGCTTGAAAGTATATCCCATTCTAATTGTACCTTTGTGCTGATGTAAACCTAAGAAGTTACTATTAAGGGGACAGATTAACAGTCAGAAGGTGTTAACCTATCTTTCAAATCTTTTGATCTTTTAATTCTTTAGTCATACTTACACAATGAGATATATGGATTAGATAAATTCCAAGATTCATTCACATTTGACAATCAATGTGTTCATTCCTAATCTAATTTCATTTATTCTTCTTGAAATTAGGTAGAATCTTAAATTTGGATCTTAAATAAGGCTTTTAGGATTTTGTGTTGTTGCTGTGTTTGTTTTTATGAATAGAGAATTCTGCAAAGGAAGAAATTTGTTGTTAGAATCCAAAAGACAAGGATTTCACTCATCATACTGTCTATGGTGTGTACCTTGAGCAAGTCTCCTCAGTTTCTTTGTTAAAAAATTGAGAAAATAATATCTAACTCAAAAGAGAGTGGAAGGATAATTTAATGCTCAACACTCAGTACAGCAAAATTTTCATGAGCTTATTTGCAGATGTAAGGGGAATTTATTTATTGTTGTTCAGTTACAGTTATCCCACCTTTTTCCCCATTTCTCACCCCTACTCCATCCCCCCACTGCTACAGTCAATCCCACTCCATTGTCCATGACCATGAGTCCTCCATTCTTGTTCATTTGCTTGCCCCTTCCCCTTCTTCCTCTTATTATCCCCCTCCCCACTCCCCTCTGGTCACTGTCAGTTTATGCTTTATTTCTAAGTCTCTGGTTCTATTTTGCTCATTTGTTTGTTTTGTCAATTAGGTTTCACTTGCAGTTGAGATCATAGTATTTGTCTTTTGCCCCCTGGTTTATTTCACTTCACATAATGCTTTCCAGTTCCATCTATGATGTCACAAAAGGTAGGAATTCCTTCTTTCTTTCTGCTGGGTAGTATTCCATCATGTAAATGTATCATAGTTTTTTGATCCACTCACTTACTGATTGGCACTTAGCTTGCTTCCACAACTTGGCTACTGTAAATTGTACTGCTATGAACATTGGGGTGCATAGGTTCTTTTGAATTTGTGATTCAGGTTTCTTCAAATATAGTCTCAGCACTGAGATCACTGGATCAAAAGGCAGTTCCATCTTTTTTGTGTGTATGTAAATTCAATATTGTTTCCTACAGTAGCTGCACCAGTCTACGTTCCCACAAACTGTACTAGTGTGCCTTTTCTCCACAACCTCAGCAGCACTTGTTTGTTGATTTGTTTATAATGGCCATTCTGACCAGTGTGAAATGGTATCTCATCGTGGTTTTAATTTGCATATCTCCAATGGCTAGTGATGCTGAGCATCCTTTTATAAATCTCTGAGCCCTCTGTATGTCCTTCTTGGAGAAGTGCCTGTTCAGGTGCTTTGCCCAATTTTTAATTGGGTTGCTTGTCTTGTTGTGGAGTCACGTGAGTTCTTTATATATTTTGGACATCAAACCCTTGTCCAAGGTATCATTGGCAAATATGTTTTCCCATATTGTTAGTTCGCTTTCTATTTTGTTTTCTTTAGCGTTGCAGAAGATTTTTAGTTTGATGAAATGCTAGTTGTTCATTCTTTCCTTTATATCCCTTGTCCTCAGGAAATTTAAATATAAGTCATAAATACATTTATATGTTTTACAAGATTCTTTACTGAGATGACTCAAAATGTTATAATTTCCTTAATTATAGCTCATCTCTTAAGATCTTTAAGAATAAATCCAGGCTTTCAAACCTGTGCTTTAACTTTGTTCTTTTAATTCACATTTAAATCCACATTTGAAAAGCTTAAGTCTTATGACTGTCTGAAGTTCTTTCACATTTAATGGTTTTCACATTTGGTATATCTGATGATTGCAACTATTACCTCAATTACATTAAGTTTAAGAGACATACCTTTTACCTCTAGTACAACACATTCTTTTCTATTGTTTTATTTTTGCATAAAAAATAACAGCAAAATACAAAGGTAAATCCTGAAATGTTTGTTTGTCTGCTGACAAAAAATTCTAAATTCTGAGCTCAGAAGACAGAGGGGTACAAGTTATAACACAGAAAAGTTTAGATTGTATAAAATGCAAACTTACAAACATTGATATCTATAAATGACATATTCTTCACATGTTACAAGTCAATTTTTTGATAAAACTATTTTCCAGCTTCATATTTTGCAATTTTCAAGCAAATTTTAAGCATTTTATATTTCTTAAGTTATCAGGCTGTTAAAATGTCATTAGCTGGTAGACAATCTGAAGAACTTTACTATGTATTTATGTTTTCTAATTTCTAAACTATATATCAAAATATCTAAACTGGTTTCTCTTAGGCTATGACTAGATGTGTAGATGACTAGATGAGTTTTAAATATTTTTAATTTATTACTTATGTTACACATCTTCAATTTCAAAACAAGATAAAAGAGATAAAGTAAAGATAAGCAGAGCAGAAACAATCACTACTAACATTTTGGGTTATAAATATCTAGATTTCCTTCTTTATAATCATGCATTGATATATTGAGAAAGTATATAATGAAAAGTATTATTATCAAATTTATGAATTAGGTTGACGTGATATATCCATTGACAACATAATATTTTCAAACCCTTTCAAAGATCACTGACTCAGATTACCAACTCACCCTTTACCTCCATTGATTCTATTCAATAATCTATATACTCTTTAAGGGAAAAAATACCTAGCAAAAATGAACAATGTATATATCTTAATAAGTTTTCAAAACTTCCATGGTAACCATTTTTTTTGCTTGCTATTGATCAAAATATGATCTATCAGAATTTAGACCTTTTTTAAAACACTAAAGATAACATCAAATATCTTCCATAGCCATCAACGAGGAATAAAACAGCTTTATATAGCAAAATAAATACTCATGATTGCAAGAAATAAAAACAGATGCTGATTTTATGAATAACAAATGTCTCCTATAATTTAACATTTAGACCAGTGGTTTTCAACTGGTGTGTCACAGAGGCACACTGGAGTGCCACAAGAATTTTCAAACATATAATACTTGGCTATTTAGTCAGGGGCACTGACTTCTTTTCCTTTAGACTGTCAAATAGAAAAAATATGACAGCAGCCAACACAATGATAGCTGTTCAGTGTGAATGAATAAAAATTATACCTATTTTTGTCAGATCAGCAAAAAATATATCTTTTGGTGTGCTGTAGAATTTCAGTAATTAAGTATATGTATGCCATGAAATGAAAAAGGTTGAAAATGACTGGTTTAAACTTCCAGTCAAGATGGAGGCATAGGTAGACATGCTTCACCCCTTATGCAACCACAGAGAGAATTACAACCATAACTCAAAATAACACCCAGGACTGTCAGAAAATCAAACTGTATGGAAGTCTGACAACCAAGGATTTGAAGAAGCCACATTCATCCAGACCGGTAGGAGAAGCAGAGGTGCAGAGATAGGCAGAGAGGTGTGGTGCAGAGAGGTGGTGGCAGTGGCGGAACAGGTGGTCCCACATTCATATGTGGTGGATAAAAATTGGGAGGGATACCTTGGGAACAAGTAATCCCAGCCCCAGGGCAGACTGCATAGCCCAGGGTTAGAGTGCTTGGGAGATAAATCCCCAAAACTTCTGGCTGTAATAACCAGTGATGGTTGGAATAGTAGAAGAAACTGCCAGATTTTCAGGAGATTCTGCTTAAAGGGCCTGCACAGTCTTAAAACATATGCAGACCTACCCACTGTGGTATTTGGCACCAGGGCTACAGGTGGATGGGCATCAGCTGCATACAGGGAGTAGGTGAAGTTATTGGAAACTGGGCAACTGCCGGGCAAACCTCCAGGTGCCAGCAGTGGCACTGTACCTTTTCTGAACCCTCCCATGACACATAGCCATGAAACGGTAAAGCCTGTTGCCCTACCCTGACAATTACCTAAGACTATACCCCATACAGTTTAAAGGTGTCTTTTCGACAACAGGCCGTGCAACTAAGACATGGAGTCAAAGCAGCTTTACCTTATACAAACACAAGGAGGTTGACAAATTTAGGAGACAAAGAAATATAGTCAAAATAAAAGAACATAACAAAACCCCAGGAAAAGAACTAAACAAAACAGAGATAACCAACCTATCAGTGCAGAGTTCAAAACACTGGTGATCAGGATGCTCAAAGAACTCAGAGTATGGCAACAACATAAAGGAAAAAATGAAGTTTTTGCTAAGTGAAGTTAAGGAAAATTTACAGGGAACCAACAGTGAAGGGAAGAAGCTGAGATCAAATCAACAATTTGGAACATAAGGAAGAAATAAGTATTCAACCAGGACATCAAGAGGAAACAAGAATTAAAAAAAAAAAATAGGAGAGTATAAGAAGCCTCTGGGACATTTCCAAACATACCAACATCTGAATCATAAGGATGCCAGAGGGAGAAGAGATAGAGAAAGGAATTGAAAACTTAGTTGAAAAAATAATGAAAGAAAACTCCCCTAATTTGATGAAGGAAATAGACATACAAGTCCTGGAAGCACAAAGAATCCCAAACAAGTTGGACCCAAAGAGGGGTCCACAACATAATTAAAATGTCAGATGTTAAAGATAAAGAGAGAATCTGAAAAGCAGCAAGAGAAAAGCAGAGAGTTACTTACAAAGGAGTTCCCATAAGATTTTCAGTTGATTTCTCAAATGAAACTTTGCAGGCAAGAAGGGACTGGAAAGAAGTATTCAAAGTCATGAAAGGCAAGGACCTACATCCAAGATGACTCTATCCAGCAAAGCTATCATTTAGAATGGAAGGGCAGGTAAAGTGTTTTTCAGTCAAGATAAAGCTAATGGGGTTCATCATCATCTAGACATTATTACATGAAATGTCAAAGGAACTTATTTAAGAAAAAAAGATAAAAACTATGAATATTAAAATGGCAATAAATTCACAATATCAGCAACAGAATTTAAAAAAAAAACAAACTAAGCAAACAATCAGAACAGGAGCAGACTCAAAGATTTGGAGATCACATGGAGAGATAACAGCAGGGAGGGGGAAGGGGGAGAATGGGGAAAAAGGTAGAGAGAATAAGAAGCATAAATGGGCCCTGGCTGGTGTAGCTCAGTGGATTGAGTGCGGGCTGGGAACCAGAGGGTCCCGGTTCGATTCCCCGTCAGGGCACATGCCAGGGTTGCAGGCCAGGTCCCCAATGAGGGCCATGTGAGAGGCAACCACACATTGCTGTTTCTCTCCCTCTCTGTCTCCCTCCCTTCCCCTCTCTCCAAAATAAATAAATAAAATCTTAAAAAAAAAAAAGCATAAATGGTAGGTAACAAATAGACAGGGGGAGGTTAAGAATGGTATAAGAGGTTAAGAATGGTATAAGAAATGGAGAAGCCAAAGAACTTGTATGCACAATCCATGGACATGAACTTAGGTGGGGATACCAGGCAAAGGAGGGAAAAGGGAGAAAAAAAAAAATAGGACAGCTGTAATAGCATAATCAATATAATATATTTAAAAAAGAAAATTGCTGGTTTAGATGAATTAACATTAAGTGAATCAGAATCAGACAGATGGGACTTTCTCCCTTTGAAAGTATGTTTTAGTTGAAACCTTAAAGGTGGAAATAGTTGACAAGAAATTTGGTGGTTATTTTATTTAGTCCAAACCACAAAATCAGTTTTGTGACATTTGATGAAGACATAATTATATCATCTCTAATACTGTATATTTTTTTTAAAAGTGGAGCTTTTGAGGTCGAAAGGTTGCTGCTACACATCTCGTGAGTCTGTGCTGTCAGTTCATTATAATGAGTTATAATGAAGTGACTGGTGTGAAAGCGGAGATCTGGCTTGCTGAGAAGCTCCCTCCTCCTTTAATCATCCTATGGAATGTAAACCATAGCAGCGGGCTAATGTCACATTCAAGTGCCGATTTAAGTATTGCTGAGTGATGGCATTTGGTGACTTTTAATATTGGCTATACCTCCATATTTATATTTTTAAAGGGTGATGTGAATTGTGGCACTCATTATTTACTTTTGCAATGTCCCCTTCTTTTCTCATTATCAACATGGTGAATATATTGTTGAAGTAAATAGAGTATAATTCTGTAAAATGACAACAGCTGGAGTTAAGGTTTCATGTGATACTTAGAATTGAACTAATATATGGCAGAACTAAAATATGATCATTTTTAAATTATGTGACATCAACTGCATCATTATTTTAGCCTCTTCACTAACTTTCTTCAAAGCAGAATAATTTACTTAGGAAAGAAATTATGTGTACATATTTGAAAATCTAAGGACACACCACTGTTTTAAATACTTAAAAAATTCTCCATTTAAAATTCTTTTTCATTGAAAGATTAAAAAAATAAATTTAAAAAATGTTTTCACGCTTTTCTAGTTAAATTGACATCTATTGAAATACATTACAAAGTTTATAAATGCTTTTGTTGTCTAATCACATTTCTTTTGTAAAAATATACTAGTGTAAAATGGGTACAGACATTAATTCTTGATAATTTAGTTCAGTGGGGAAAATAATGTAGAATTCAAAGTATCGATGCATGTTCCAATATTTTTAAGTGCTATAGTCATATTTCTTTCTTTTTTAGTTTATCTTCAATATAATTATAATTCTATACACACCAGTGGCCCAGTCTCTTAAGAAAATCACATTGGAGAGGAAATTCACAGCAAGAAAGAAAAGTATCTTCATTCTTTATTTGCATTTCTAGAACTTCACAAAATCTTTTTGCTCCTCTCCATGTAAGTGAGTCAGGACCTCTAATCCACTACCCGAAAATATGTCGCTGACCACCCGGCTATGGTTGGTTCTCTTCTCCCTTTTCCTTTACCCTGCTTCCTCTTCTGCCTTGCAATCAGTCTCCTCTCTCTCTGATGCAATTACCCAAATCAAAGTCAGTGTCTTAGTGCTCCCTCCCCTCAGACCGCTCTTCATTGGAAGCTTCGAGTGTGAATGTGCACACACACACGCACACTGATGGAGGTCATTGCCAATCAGGCAAAAATAAATTTCCCTTAGCAAATATTAAAAGGACATAAAGCTCTGAACACTCTCATCTTAATAATTTTCTTTGTTTTATAAAAGAAATGTGTAGCCACTTTTCAAAGACATATAGAGAGGTCGATGCTTTCTATTTTGATATGGTGTATTTTCTCATGACTGTTACGCTCCTTTTTTAAAAGTCTAGATTGTTTAAGTTAGGTTTAAAATCAAACTGTAAAATTCCCTGGTTTAATAAAAAACAAAGCCAAATAAAGTATGTAACAGGGGGAGGGGAAAAAGTATATAACGGATGCCTCTTCTTGATAGTGATAGATATTTAAAATATGTCTGTTGAATAAATAAAAAAAGTGAATGACCAGACATTCCTTCTTCATTTTTTAGATCAACTCCAATTCGCAACCTATTTTCTCACATATTCCCACACCAGGCTTGTCATTCTTTTCACATTTACAGACGAGGCCAAGGTGGTCATGAATGATTGTTTGTATATATTTCTAATGATTAAAAGAGGTATGTTCTCATTTTCATGCTACTGCGAGTAGCTGCATAAAGATGTCTAACTATATGAGTGTCAGTGTTAACTTTGCATCTGGCCAATTCATGTATACACTATGTCTAAATTCACCTGTAAGTGAAAGCTGAAGGCTAGATGAGGTCCTAGGGTTTTGTTTAATGACCTCTAGACTTCACAATTTATTTTCTGCTGCTAAGTTAAAATATTTCATGGATTACAGAGATTCAGTCCTATGAATATGAATCCTGGATTCTCTTTTCTCGAATTTGGTGACTGTATAAAACTTGCCCTGGCATTTTAGAATAATCTTTGGATTTACCCAATCATTTGAACTTGAGGTCTCCTGTTGCCTATATTTGAGTCCCATTTCAGTTCCAAATGACTTCCATTTTACTCTTGGCTGAATTTTCAAGAGCCTAAGTTTACATAGATAGAAATAGAGTGGGAAGATATAAAGTAATAAACTCCATAATCCTAGAAATAAATAATAAAGGTTAGCTGAATGGTTAAAATTCACATTAGGTTACATTTGAGGTATAGTACCCATATAAGGGCACTGTGAATTGAGTGTACTTAGCTTTGTATTGGCATAACTGCTAATAGTGGTAATGTAATTTTCAGCATAGAGATAAACGTATATTGAGGGAAGAGGTAGTAATGATGTAGCTTTCCATCTTCCATGCCAGTATAACAGACATAGTGAGGATTAAATGATTAACCAGAAAACAAATTAAGGACTGTTACACACAGTAGAATTATTGAATAGTGTGCAACATAGAATCAATCACTGTAATAATTTATGTTCAATGAGAACGACTAAGTAATGTTACCTGCTTAGAAGCTTTAGTTTTCCAACCAGAAACTCCAGGATATATTTAGTCACCTCTCTCCCACCTTATGATATGGCAAGCAATGTTTTGTAGCCATTCTTAAGAAAATAGACAGGAATAACATATTTTCTACTGTTAAAGTTAATAACATACTTCCCTAGGTTTGACATTACTTGTATGTGTTAAGTAGAAAGTTATCATTGGTAGCAGCCAGGTTAAAGGAATTCAGTTAATAAAAACTCTAAGTTTAAAATATAAGCATATAAAGAACAGATTCCTGAGAATTTATTATGATTTCTTCAAGTATCTGTCCTCACCAGTTGGTGGCTACATTTTCATTCCCCAAATATAAAAAGTTCTTTGCCATATTTTCCACGAGAGAATGAATAACTCTTTTTACAGAGTTCCTCCAATCACCCCAAGTAATTTCAGGAATCCAAGGTGTTTAAAGTTCTGTTCAGATTGTTGCTTATTGCTGTAGAGCAATGATTTCAACTGGCGTGCTACAATGGAAGGCACACTGGTGTATCACAAGAATTTTTAAAAAACACAATACCTGACCATTTAGTCATTGACCTCTTTTCTCTTAGGTTGTCAAATAAGAAAATGAGAACAGCCACCACAACAGATTTTTGGTATGAATGAATCAAAATTATACCTGTTTTTATTGGATTGGCAAAAAATATGTATATTTGGTGTGCTGCAGAATTTTAGTAATTCGTTTATGTGTGTGATGAGATGAAGAAAGTTGAAAATCCTGCTATAGAGCACTGAGAGCCATGCCAGGAGTCCCTAACATTTCCACAAAAAAGCTTGCTCACCCAGACCATTGCTGCCATCAACGCTGACAACATTGCCACCTCCATCCTCACCTTGTGCTAATGGGTGTAACTTGAAATAATCCAGGCCCAGTGCGAGTGGAATCAGAAGCAGATTGTTGTACCTCAATCACATACATTTGTACTGGTACTACTGAGAAGTGAAAAAAAGAAAAAACTTGCCTTTTTTCACTCTTCATGAGGGTTCACACAGATTGCTCAGACCTCCATGCGCCAGTGCTCAGTGATGAATTCTTTAGGTGCCATCACAGTTAGTCTGGTGTATACTTTTTTTTTTAAGATTTTATTTATTTATTTATTTATTTTTAGAGAGAGGGGAAGGGAGGGAGACAGAGAGGAGGAGAAACAGCAATGTATGGTTGCCTCTCACATGGCCCTCACTGGGGACCTGGCCTGCAACCCAGGCATGTGCCCCAACTGGGAATCGAACCGGGACCCTCTGGTTCCCAGCCCGCGCTCAATCCACTGAGCTACACCAGCCGGGCTGGTGTATACGTTCTAATCTCAATTTCACAGAAGTTTAGCGCTCAGCCATCACATCCCCACCTTTATGAACCCGAGGCCAAATAGTAGCGGAGTATAAATCTGCCGCAGCCTTTGAGAGCTGGTGCTGGTAGAGCTTAAATTCAGCCATGTGTCATTGTCACTAGATGTCACCTGTGGGCATGAAGGCCTGACTTTCTTATGATTTTTTCAATGCATTGAAGGGAAGGCTTCAACTCTTCAAAGCAAAGTTTCTTAAGTGCTCCAAGTGTTACAGCTATAAGTATGATACAGCTCTTTCAACAAATCTTTTCAACAATTCTTACAACAAAGTAGTGCTACTACTTTGCCCAAGGGTCGGTGGATTTTATGCTGGAACAGTAATATCATTCACAGTTAATCTCAGTCTATAGCACTCAATGATGTTCTCAGGCCTCCTCACTATATCCCTCATAATGAATTTTCATGTGCCCTGCATTTTTTCCTCTCTCAGGCCATCACAGTCTAGTAAACATACTTACATATATATGGACATCACTGTGGAAAGCCTTCAGTCCCCATCTTTTCTGCTTACCCTTCCACAAAGTGTCTCAGTCGTTATTTGAATCAGTTCATCCTTGCCACATATTTTTTCATTGTACACTATGTGCCAAGCAAGGATGTAGGCAGAGAGAATCCAAGACTTAAAGAAAAGAGTGAGAAAATTATCAACTCATACAGCTTTCTCTCTATACACAAATAGAATACACAAATAAGTAAAAAATAGGTTCCATAGGGTGATGGTTAGCACTGTGGACTCTGAATAAGTAAAAATAACATGACAGATGGTGGTAAGTGCTAAAAAGGAAAATAAAACAAGGAAGTAGGACTATAGGCCATGCTAGGAGTGAGGATGATTTACAGAGAGTTATCCTGCATATGATGGACAAATTTGAGCCAAGATGAAGAAAAGGAGGAAGGGAGACAAAATGTTGGAGGAGGCTATTCCAGGCACACTGTGTAAAAGGTATACAAGCCCTGAGGAGTGAGTGTCCTACGTGGTTAAAGAAGGGAGAGATATAGGGCTGGGATCTTTACCCCACAGAACAGCAACTTTCACATTTCTCCTGTAGCGCATCCGAGGATCTCATTATAATAAAAGGAAACAATTGTTGATGTGATCAATCTACTGCAGATTAGCATGGGACACAGATGGAACTCAACAGACCATAAAAACCAAGATCAAAAAAGCGATGCTGAGATAGCAAGGTAAAATAATGTGCCTTGCCATAGATAGCTAAGAATATAATTCCTTAGTGAGAAGTGATTTAAAGATAATGCAAGAATAACATATATTTACATTGAAAGCATTGGCCCAAGTTCTCTGCTTAATAAGCAGGGTATACAGTGTATAGAGTAGCAATCTTAGAGAAAATAAACGTTCTCAATTGATCCAATATTTTATTTACAAGTTTTATCAAAGACAGAAACTTTCAGCAATGACAATCTAGTTATAAGTATATTAAAACTTTGTTACTTTTAATAAATAGTTAGAGCACAGTAAAACCTGACAACATTCCCAGGCACTTTTTAAAGACTCGCAGTGTTTGATGCACCAGTTCAGCACACCGCTCTTGACGTGGGCCTTCGTCCTTCATTTGACAAACATTCGTGTGTACTGTCATTTGCAGGGGTCTGTTTTAGGTTTTAGTATGTAACAGTGAACAAAACTGCATCTTGTCAGCAGCAAGACAGATATATGCTAGGTACTAAATGCTATAAAGAAAAATAAATCTGGGTAAGTGGATGGAGAATTTCCATGGGAAAGCTCTTTGGGGGAGCATATCAACTAGAATATGCTGCTGTAACAAATCAACCTCCCAAACTCAGTGGCTTTAAAACATAGGTTTCCTGCTCATGTTATATGTAGATTGTGGGTTGGTATATGAAGCTCTGCTTATTGAAATCATTCAGTGATCCAGGCCAAAACAATTAGACACCATTTCGTATGTTGTTGATCGTTGCGCTAAAGGGAAAAGAGATCACTGGAGGGAATTGAACGAGAGAAAGAAGAGTCCGGCATTTCCCTTCCACTTGTAACTCGTTGCCTGGAACTAATCTCATGGGCCACTCAACCACAGGGTAGCCAGGAAGGAGGCAGACCTGTCATTGTCAGACCGCACTAATGACCACTGTGAAGGGATTGTAGCCAAAGAAGAATGACATTTGAACTGAGACCTGAAGAAAATGAGTGTGACAATGGGACAGAACATTCCCAGCAAAAAGAAGAGTAAGGAAGTTAAAACCTATTTGTTTGGTGCAAAAAGGAGTTAAGACTTCATCAAAATTAGAAAAAAAAAGCCCACACAAGTAATAAAATGTAAGCAAATGAAGATAGAAGCTACAGAAAGAAAATAATTGCAAATTTTGTATATGATAAAGGACATAGATTCAGAAAATACAAGGAACAAACTAATATTTAAATGGACAAAATATTTGAGACACTTCACCAAAAATATATATGCATGGTACGAAAGCATAAAAGTACTTTTAAACATAATTAGCCATTAGTGAAATGCAAATTTAACTATAAGGAAATTGTATACGCACTACTAAAATGGCTATAATAAAATCAATTAACAATATCAAGTGAGTGTTGCAAGGCTGTAGAGAAGCTGAACCCTTATACATTGCTGGTGAGATTAAAAATAGTACAGTTGCTTTGGAAAGCAATTTGCAGTTTCTTAAAAAGTTAAATATACACTTAGGGTTTGTGCCAGTAATTTCATTGCTTAAGGATATACCAAAGAAAATTGAAGACATATGTTCACACAAAGATTTGGACATTAATGTACATTATTCAAAAGAATAAAAATTAAACAAAATTCAAATGTCTCTGATGTAGTAAATGGAAACAGAAAATGTGGCATAGCTTTAAAATGTGATACTCAGCAGTACCGAGGCACGGGCTACTGCTGATATGCTACAACATGGGCCTCAAAAACACATGCTAAGTAAAGGAAGACAGACACAATGGGCGACGCGCTGCGTGGCTCCATGTATATTCAATTACCAGAAAGGGGAAAATTATAGATACCGAAGCTAATCAGTGGTTCCCTGGAACTGTTGGGGGTGGCGGGGGAGTAGTATAATTAGAGCTTGGACTTTTCTACAACTTTGTAGGAAGTCAGTGAATTATCTGAGAATTATAGAGACTAGAGTTAATTTATATTTTCCAAAGAATGCTCTATGTTGACTTACTGTAGGTGGTAAGCTTGAAGTAAGGCAACCAATTAAGGCACTTTTTTATGGTAGTTCAGGCAAAACATTATGAAAAGTAGACCAAGACTTGCGCAGTGGAGGCAGTGACAGTAGTTTGTTTTGAAATATGTGTGAAAAGTAGAGCTTCTTCCTAATGGATAGGTTTGGGCCACCATACTTTCATCATTTTTATTAAAAAGTATTGTGAGTAAATAACATCTTCATCCCATTTCTGACCCTTAGCCCAGGGCTGAACACAACTCTAAATTAGTACTTAAGTCTCAACTTTAAATGGTAATGGAAAAAATACATTAAAATTTTTAAAAAAGTCTTCTCAATTCTGAATTTCCCCCACCCCCCAAAAAGACTTAGGGTTAAATGGGAGAGCTGCTGATAGATACAGGTACAGATCAAGGAAGATTAATGCATGCCCATTTTAATTATTAAAACCAAACACAAAAAACCTTTTGTTTTTCATGTGACTACTCTTCGAGTATTAACAAAATGGAATCAAAATGCCTATGTCAAGTTCCTCTATTCACCCTTCAGATGAGGCGTGTGTATGTGGGAAGAAGCAGAATATGACCTCACACCTCATGACAGCCACGCGAAACAGCTGAGCAAACTTAGGCAACTGGATCTTAATTGTATGATCTACATGATGTACAGTTTTGGTTAACAAGTTAGTACTCAAGTAAATCAAATATAAACCACAGAAATCTCTGAGTGAAATTTCTCGTTTTAAATTTAAAGTATATTTTTCTATTACAACAATGTGTTTTATTCTTGAAAGATAATTTCATAGTAATTTTAAGTAGTTAAAATGTTGAATGGTGCCCTGGCTGGTGTAGCTCAGTGGATTGAGCGCGGGCTGGGAACCAGAGGGTCCCGGTTTGATTCCCAGTCAGTGCACATGCCTGGGTTGCGGGCCAGGTCCCCATGAGGGCCATGTGAGAGGCAACAATACATTGCTGTTTCTCTCCTTCTCTCCCTCCCTTCCCCTCTCTCTAAAAAGAAATAAAAATAAAATCTTTAAAAAAAATGTTGAATGGTAATTTTGAAAATTGTATAGGGAAATAGTTATAGCAATTTATCTTTGCTTTTTATAGGTTGAACTTACTAAATATGCAATCTGTAAATTTTGAGGGATCAAATAATTTAGGAAGAAGCAAATCATAAAACTAGCTTTAAGTATTTTCACCTTAGGAATTTCATAACTTTTTCTATTCAGGAAATTAAGGTGATATAAAATTTCATATCACTACCAATTATTGCATGCAGAGAAAGAAAAATAAATGGCCATTTATGTTCAACTCTACTAGTAAAAAATGAAAAAGTTTTTTCCAAGAAGCTTCGATTATAAAGTTCACATGTAAATGTTCAACTATTTGGCTTTGTTTATATGATGATGCTAGGTGACACGTTATGAGTACTCAAAGTTAGTTTCATTTTCTTCTGGAATAAAAACTCTGTTACCTGAAGTAAAAAAAAATTCTTCCCATGTGGTGATTCTGATTATTTTCATATTCTCATAATTCATTCACCAATTTTGGAATCTACCTACCAAGAACAGCTTGTTTAAAAAGCTTCTTTCTGGAGTAACAGATACCTCTGACTCCTTAGAGGCAGAGATGGCAAACCTTTGTTTTTTCGTATTTAAAAACCAACTAGATGTTCATGATTGTCAGAGCGGCTCTCTTCCAATCTCTTCCCTGCATCTATACCATTTTCAGTGCATACTTTTCTCCTTGTTTGTCTGTAAGCTGAGGGGTGGGACAGACTATAGAGGATCTTGTATGCGCGGCTCAGCTGGGTCAGGTTGGGATGATGGACATGCCAATATGTTCCTTTCCGTAATTATCAAGACTCACTCCCATGGTCACAGATAATAATTGGTTTCTGTGTCCAAAGTTAAGGGGAAATGAGTTTGGTGAATAGCTAATAGTCTCTACCACAACTATGAAGGAAACATAGAATACTTTCAGATAGCTAGAGAAGGAATCCTTACTGAAAAATTACTTTGTTCAATACATATATAATGATCATATTAGGGTGGGATCTTTCATCCTACTATTTTCTTTATTCTGTTTTTATTATTAAATAATGGCTTTATAGAGGTATAATTTACATACTGTAAAATTCATCCTTTTAAAGTACACAAGTCAGTGGTTTTTAGTATATTCAAAATGGTATGTATCCAGAAAAATTCCATCACTCCCAAAAGAGGCCCCGTGCCCATTAGCAGTCCTTCTCTGCCTCTTCCCTGCTTCCAGCTGCAGGAAACCAGTAACTGACTTCCCTTCTCTACAGAACTGCCTATCCCAGACATTTCATATGAATGAAATCACACTCTCTGTGGCCTTTAGTGTAAAACTTTTTTCATGTAACAAATTTTCAAGTTTGGTTCATGTACTAGCATGTATCAGTACTTTATTTCTTTTTATGGCTGAGTAATATTCCATTGTATGTATATACCACGTTTTGTGTATGCATTCTTCAGTTTATGGATAGTTGTTTTCACTTTTTGTCTATTATAAATGATGCTGCTATGAACATTTATGTACAAAGTTTTGGGTGGACATATGTTTTATTCCAATTCTCTTGATTACATACTTGAGTGTTTATGTTATAGGTCATATGGTAACCACATGTTTAACTTTTCCAGGAACCTCTTAACCATTTTTTCAAAACTGTTAAAACATTTTCATTTCTATCTCCAATATTTGAGGTTTCCAATTTCTTTGTACTTTAACCAACAATTTTTATCATTTATTTTTATGGCTATAGTAACCCCAGAAAGTAAAATAGTCACTCATTGTGGTGTTTATTTGCATATCCTAAATGACTAATGGTGTTGAACATCTTTTTATATACTTATTTTATATGTATGCATATATAAATATATATATATATATATATATATATATAATTTTTATTTTTATTTTTTTAAGAAATGTCTAAATTCGCCCTGGCTGGTGTAGCTCAATGGATTGAGCTTGGGCTTGCAAACCAAAGGGTCGCTGGTTCGATTCCTGGTCAGGGCACATGCCAGGGTTGCAGGCCAGGTTCCCAGTACGAAATGCATGAGAGGCAACCACACATTGATGTTTCTCTCCCTCTCTTTCTCCTTCCCTTCTCCTCTCTCTAAAAATAAATAAATAAAGTCTTTAGAAAAAAACAAATGTCTAAATTCTTTGAATATTTTAAAATTGGGTTATCAACTTAGTGAATGGGAGAATTTATTTGCAAATGATATCTGATTAGGATTTGATATCCAAAATATGTAAGAAACTCAGACAATAACAAAATAGCAATTTCATAAAAAGTGAGCAGAGAACATAAAAAGACATTTTTCCAAAGAAGATATACAGATGGCCAACATACATGAATATATGTTCAATATCACTAATCACCAGGGAAATACATATTCAAACCACAATGAGATACCAGCTCACATGTCAGAAAGGCTATTATTAAAAAGTTAAAGGCCTGCCCTGGCCTGAGGCTCAGTTGGTTGGAGTGTCATCCCATACACTGAAAGGTTGTGGGTTTGATCCACTGTCAGAGCACATACCTAGGTTACTGATTCAATTCCCGGTCAGAACCTGCGCAGGAAGGCAACCAATTGGTTTCCCTCTCACATCAATGTTTCTCTGTCTCTCTTTTCCTCTCTCTCTAAAAAAAAGGCAATTAGAATATCATCGGTTGAAGATTAAGAAGAGAAAAGCAAGGGCCCTAGTTGGATAACTCTGTTGGTTAGAGCATTGTCCCAATACGTCATTGTTGCAGGTTTGATCCCCAGTCAGGGCACATATAAGAATCAACCAATAAATGCATAAATAAATGGAACAATAAATAAATCTCTTTCTCTCTTGCTCTCTCTATCTCCCTCCCTTTCTCTCTCTTCTCTCTCTTTTGCTCTGAAATTAATTTTTTAAAAGTCAACAAATAGCACATAAATAACACATGTTGGTGAGACGTGGGAAAGGGAACCCTTGTGCACTGTTGGTTGGACTGCAAATTGGTGCAGCCACCTATGGAAAACAGTATGGAGATTCCAGAAAAAATAAAACTAGACCTACCCTAAGATCCAGCAATTCCACTTCTAGGCATTTATCAGAAGAAAATGAAAATATTAACTTCAAATGATAAGTGCACCCATATGTTTATTGCAGAATTAGTCACAATAGCCAAGATATGGAAGCAACTTAGGTTTTCACCATTGGAGGAATAGATACAGAAGATGGGAAATTATATATATATATACATATATATATATATATGTGTGTGTGTGTGTTATTATGCACAATACATAATACAAAATACATAATAACACACACACATATATATCACACTATGGAGTATTACACAAATATTACACACATATAATATTGAATATATGGAAGAATAAAATCATGCCATTTGCACAACATGGATGGGCCTTGAGGGTATTATACTAAGTCAGACAGAGAAAGATAAATAACATATGATTTTGCTTATACATTCAATCAAAAAAACAAAAACAGAACAAAACCATCGAAATAAAAAGAGACTCATAAAAACAGAGATCAAAGGGATGGTTGCCAGAGGGAAAGGTGTGGGGTTGGGTGAAAATGTGAAGGAGAATATATTCAATAGTATTGGAATAAGTGTGCACAGTGACAATGGTTACTAAAATTAGTGGGGTGACTACACTGTAAGCTCTAAAAATGTCTAATCATTATAGTATTGTACACAAACTAATGATTAAAAACAGTAAAATGAGTTATCTATTTTTAATTGTTGAGTCTTTAATGTTCTTTATATATTCTGGATACAAATCTGTTATCAGATATATAATTTATAAGTATGTTCATCCATTCTGTTGGTTTTATTTTTATTTTTTATGGGGTCCTTTCAACCAAAAAATGTTTTTAATTTTTTTGAAGTTCAATTTCTCTAAGTTTTCCTTTAGTCATCTATGATTTTTGTTCACATCCAAGAAACCATTGCTTATTCCAAGGTCAGAAAGTAATCTTTTAGCTTCTAAGAGATATTAGGTATTGGATTCAATTTGAGATAATATTTATATATGATCTGAGATAACGTCAGCTTCATCCTTTTGCATGTGGATATCAGTTGAGACATTAGCACCATCTATTGAAGATTAGTCTTTCCCCATTGGATAGCTCAGCACCCTTGTTGAAAATCAATTCAATATAAGTTTAAAGATTTTTAGACTCTTAACTCTACTTCGTTGGTCAATATAGCTGTCCTTTTACAATACCACACAGTTTTGATTTACCTTAGCTTTACCATAAGTTTTTTTAAATTATTTTATTGTTGTTCAATGACAGTTGTCTGCATTTACCCTCCCCCCACCCCACCCCAGGCAAACCCACCTCCCTCCCTTGCTTCCCCCCTCCCCCCTGGTTTTGTCCATGTGTCCTTTATAGCAGTTCCTGAATACTCTTGTCCCCCTTCTCCCCTTCCCTCTCCCCTCTGGTTACTGCCAGAATGTTCTAAGCTTCAATGTCTCTGGTTCTATTTTGTTTCTATGGTTGTAATTTGCTTGCTTACCTCACAAGCGTCTTGGCTATGATTGATCTGAGTTCCCTGGTAGTTGATCTGGCCTCGGTGCCTTCGTTCCTGAGTCCTCATACAAAACTTTTTAACATTTCATATAGTAGAGGCTGCATGATGATGTACTCCTTGAACTTGACCTTATCTGAGATGCACTTTATCTGCCCTTGCATTGTAAATGAAAGTTTTGCTGGATAGATTATTCTTGGTTGTAGGCCCTTGCTTTTCATGATTTGAAATATCTCTCTCCGGCCCCTTCTTGCTTGGAAGGTCTCCTTTGAGAAATCCGCTGACAGTCTTATGGGGATTCCTTTGTAGGTAACTGTCTCCTTTTCTCTTGCTGCTTGCAAGATTTTCTCTTTATTCTTAATCTTTGGTAATGTAACTATGATGTGCCTTGGTGTGTTCCTCTTTGGGTCCCACTTCTTTGGGGTTCTCTGAGCTTCTTGGATTTCCAGGAAGCCTATTTCCTTTGCCAGGTCTGGGAAGTTTTCCTTCATTATCTGTTCAAAAATGCGTTCAATTTCTTGGTCTTCCTCTTGTCCTTCTGGCAGCCCTATGATCCGGATGTTGGGTCGTTTACAAATGTCTCTGAGGTTCCTGAGTCCCTCCTCATTTTTTTGAATTCTTATTTCTTCCTTCTGGTCCACCCCAT
>PVJI01017574.1:6460-35531 GCA_004026765.1 Micronycteris hirsuta | reverse complement strand
ATCATTGATTTGAGTCCCAGTTTCCTTCCCATCACTATTGGTTCCCTGTACATTTTCCTTTATTTCACTTAACATAGCCTCATTTGTTCATCTAATTTGCGACCAAATTCAACCAATTCTGTGAGCATCCTGATTACCAGTATTTTGAACTGTGTATATGATAGGTTGGCTATCTCTTTGTCATTTAGTTGTATTTTTTTCTGGAGCCTTGATCTGTTTTTTTCATTTGGGCCATTTTTTTTTTTCTCACCATGCCTGTTACATATAAGGGGCCAAGCCTTAGGTGTTCACCAGGGCAGGGTAACCCACATCTCTGCCTTGTGACGCTATCTGTGGGGGAGGGGTTTGAGACAGGACAATGGCACTTGCTCTGCTCTCTGCTGGCTTTTGGTCACTTCCCCCACTACCCACAAGCAAATTGGGCTCCTCTGGTGCTGATTCCCGGTTGGGTGGGCTTGAGCACATTCTAGGACCCTGTGGGTCTCTCCAACTAACTCTCCTGTGAGTCTGAGAATTCCTCTCATTGCTGCCCCAACCCCCATAGGTGTTTTCAATCAGTGGTTTGAGGCTTTATTTCCCTGCACTGGAGCCCTGGGTTTGCGATCTGTTTCGCTCCCCAGCTGTTCCTTTATCTGCACCCAAATGTGGGACTGCCCACTCTACCAGCCGCTGCCTTGCCTGCCAGCTGCAGCTTTGCCCACCCTGCTCCTCGCCAGGTCCTCCAGCCACCACCTTGCCCCGAGCCCTCTCCGCCCGGCTCTACCCCTCCTACCAGTCTGGATGAATGTGTCTTTAACTCCTTGGTTGTTGGACTTCCATACGGTTCAATTTTCTGTCATATCTGGCTGGTTTTTTGTTTTTTAATTGTTGTTTTTCTTCTTTTGGTTGTGCAAGGAGGCACAGTGAGTCTACCTACGCCTCCATCTTGGCCGGAAGCCTCCAGAAACTCTTTTTAACTTTGTTTTTATTGTTGACACTATTACAGATGCCTTCATTTTCTCCCCTTTGCCCACCTCCACACAGCTCCCAACCCCCCTTCTCTCTGGCCATCACCACGCTGTTGTTTGTGTCTATGGGTTATGCATATGTGATCTCTGGCTAGACTCCATCTCTCTCAATGACTGCATTTTAAAGGGAGGGCTCCCAGGTACTCCAGAAGGACACTCCTGGGTTTTAACATTGTCAGTGGCCTGGGAGAATATTTACATCTCGAAGAGGCAGAGAAAGAATTTACAACTGAAAGTTTTTTCAGCAAAGACCCCTAGAAAAGGAGGGTAAGAGGCCTAGAGTCAAAATGAGGTCTGTCTGAAATTCAGTGATATTGAGGGGAACATTAAGCCTATCTTGGTCAATGCCTTTGGGGAAACATCCCAATTATAATTGTGACACTGAGAATAGCTGGAAAATTCAGAAACTAGTTCTCCTTAAGAACATGCTCCCCAGTTGTTCCCATGTACAAAAATGTGTTCCTCTAGGTTGCCTTAAATTCTTCATTTCACCTTATTATTTTTATGGGGGTTACACCAATAGAATTTCATTTGAGCTATCAAGCTTTTAAAATGTAAATATTTAAAATTAATCATTCAAGAGAAGTGAAGAAGTACTTCATCAATATGAACAAAAACTTCTACATTAGTTTTTAAAAGACTTGGTTGTAGGCAATATAGACTCCAGAGGCAAACCATGTTCAGATCTGACTTCACCCTCTATTAGCTAAATGACCTTGTACAAGTTAGTTGTTAGGTAGCCAAGGTGGCTAAGGAAGGACCAGGAGCCAAAAAGGTCCCATTAAAGGCTTTTATTGCAGGCGGAAACTGCCATCAGGCCACTGAGTCCGAGAAGATTCCATTGGCAAGGGAAATGGAAGCAGGGTTTTTAAGGGTGTGTAGTAGGCCCCAGGGGAGGGTGGGTCACCCTGCTGATCTGCCCTTGGTGTCCTGGGTACAGGTGTGTGCAAGACAATGTCCTCTTATTTGGGATGGCTAATTCAATGACAGAAAGTCAGGGAGATTTATGGGCCTTGTTTCTGGGAAAAGTGCAATGGGGAGGGGAGGGACAGCAAGGATTCCAGCGGTTTCCAGCAGGATGTCGCTAATGGCTATGCCTCAGTTGCTTCTGATAATGGGGAATCTCTGGTCAGGTATTGAGCCGGTGATGAAACCGTCTTTGTTCCAGCATAGGCAGTGGCTCAGGTCCTCTGTGTCCCAGTACATTCTGACATTATTCACACTACATTCTTTGTTTCCTCAGCTGTAGGAAACACAGGGCTAATGAGATGTTGTTATGTGCTTAGAAGTATACCTGAAAGAGAACTGTTAGCTATTTTATTAGTGTTTAAGAAATGGAAGAAATTTTAAAATATCTTTCTAAAACTTGGTAAGTAAAAAATTTTCCAGTGTGTTCAAGTTGAATTCTGATCTAGAATGATTTGTTGTTTTAAGTTTGCTGTTTGAAAGCAAGTCCTATTTTTGAAACCAGAAAAGACACTGGTGTTTATGCTGCCTGTCACTACCAAACCCAATGAGCAAAGACAGAGATTGAATCTTTATGGGTGCTTTATTCAGATGGCCAGTGATCTGAGAAGATGGTGGGTTCATACCCTAATGGACCATCTTGTCTTTTCTTTCCAGGTCAAAGGGTGTTTTTTTTTTGTTTGTTTGTTTGTTTTTAAGGATTTTATTTATTTATTTTTAGAGAGAGGCGAAGGGAGGGAAGAAAGGGAGAGAAACAGCAATGTATGGTTGCCTCTCACATGGCCCTCACTGGGGACCTGGCCTGCAACCCAGGCATGTGCCCTGACTGGGAATCGAACCGGGACCATCTGGTTCCCAGCCCGCACTCAATCCGCTGAGCTACACCAGCCAGGGCCAGGCCAATGTTTTTATACCAGCTAATAAACAAGGAGCAGTGAGGGGTTTTGAAGTTCAGAGAGAATTAGGTAAAAGAAACTGCAACATTCCTGTCCTGGGCAGTTAGCTGTTCCCTGGGACACAAAAGCCTGGATGCCTCCACTTGTCCCCAGGTGATGGTCTTTAGCGGTGCCCTAGGAGGTCGGCTGTTTTCCCAGGAGCCAGGATGGGCCTTATCTATCTGTAGTTTCTGAAACAAATGCTTTAACATATATATTACTTGCTAGGCTTTTAACTATTTACCTTAACTAAAATTTTCCAACTCTTTTTTTTTTAATATTTTATTTATTTATTTTTAGAGAGAGGGGAAGGGAGGGAGAAAGAGAGGGAGAGAAACAGCAATGTATGGTTGCCTTTGACATAGCCCTCACTGGGGACCTGGCCTGCAACCCAGGCATATGCCCTGACTGGGAATCGAACCAGGACCCTCTGGTTCCCAGCCTGCGCTCAATCCACTGAGCTACACCAGCCAGGGCTAAATTTTCCAACTCTTAAGTCCGCTATCATTTTCTCCATTATAAATTCTCTAAACTTTCCAATCAGCAAAAATTCTTACTGAACTAAATTGATCATATTCCTTCTGACATTGATATTAAACACTTTGGTGCTTTACCAAACAACCAAAAAATAGACATGTATTAAAACAATATTTCCCACAGAAGCTGTAAATGTAATTGTGTTATCATAAAATGAGATATATTTATGACCAAATAAACTTTAAACAATTTATGGTTAAGAAAGAAGGCTGTCTTCTTGTATTGCCCTTGCCAGAGGTTAAGTAATACATTTTTAGGCAAATAAATAATGTAGCACAGAAACACAATTCATCATTGTAAACAGTATAAGTAATTGCAACTTAAAATTACATGTAAACCCATTGCAGGAAACAAGGAAAAGATAGACTATATTGAAATAAAGAACAAACTGACAGTGACCAGAGGGGAGAGGGAAGGGGAAAATAGGAAAGGAAGGGGAAGGGTCAAGTCAAGGAACATGTATAAAGGACCCATGGACAAGGACAATGGTGGGGGTGAGGATTATATGGGGGGAGGGTAAGCAGAGGAGGGTGGAACAATGGGGTAAAAATGAGGACAACTGTAATTGAACAATAAAAATATTTTTTAAATATTATTAAAGGTTTTACAAGTTGTGTAAATAAATGGAATTATATACCATAATATGCAGGTAATATTTGAATATGTTGTTTATTAAACACTTTATGGGAGTTTAATTCTAACTTGCTTGACAAATAACATTTCTTAAGAATATTTTATTGGTTATGCTATTACAGTTATCCCATTTTCTTCCTCCCCTTTATCTCCCTCCACCTGGTACCACCATTCCCTCCAGCATTCCTCCTACTTAGTTCATGTCCATGGGTCCTACATATAAGTTCTTTGGCCTCTCCATTTCCTATACTATTCTTAATTTCCCCCTGTCCATTTTGTACCTACTATTTATGCTTCTTATTCCCTGTACCTTTTCCCCCATTCTCTGCCTTCCTCCTCCTTGTGATCCCCATTTCTGTGATTCTGTTTCTGTTCTAGTTGTTTTCTTAGTTTGGTTTTGTTTTTGTTTTTAGGTTCAGTTGTTGATAGCTGTGAGTTTTGTCATTTTACTGCTCATAGTTTTGATCTTCTTCTTAGATAAGTCCCTTTTATATTTCACATAATAAGGGCTTGGTGATAATAAACTCCTTTAGCTTTACCTTATCTGGGAAGTACTTTATCGCCCTCCCATTCTAAATGATAGCTTTGCTTGATGGAGTAATCTTGGATGTAGGTCCTTGCTTTTCATGACTTTGAATACTTCTTCCCATCCCTTCTCAGCTGCAAGGTTTCTTTTGAGAAATCAGCTGACAGCCATATGGGCACACCTTTGTAGGTAACTGTCTCTTTTCTCTTGCTGTTTTACTTTGACTTAGTAATTAAATAAATTTTTTCTTCGTTTTATTTTATTTTATTTATAATTTGCTAAATGATAAACAAATACAAATAAGTTTTCATTGTAATTGTTTTTTGTCTTACTCAGTTTTGTTCTCCAAAACAAACAAGTGAACAAAATAGACAAGAAAATGGTGCCGATTTTCATAAGGCCCATGGAGTAACACTTTTCTTTTTCTGTATCTGAAACATTATAAATTTACAGTTATGTGTATGCAGTGGTCTATTTTTTTGGTTCAGAGAACCTAATTGAGGCATTGAGGCATACCAAAATGGCAATTATGACAATAATTATAATAATAATGTAACAGGGGAGCTATGAAAAAATCACTGGGGAGCCGGGGGGAAACCAATTTGGCATGAGAGGCTGCCCCCTTCCTGCCAGGAAAAGGCAGGGGACAGGGAAAAATGTCCAGGTGGCAGATTGAAGCAGGTGCAGCAGAGGGAAGCTGCCCAAGGCAAATGTAAACAAACCAGCATGGTTGCCCTGGCAACCAAGCAGCTCATGACCAAGCTGGAGGGAGCTGATACTGAGGCTGTACAGTTCTGAAAAGATCAAAACCCACATGTATGGTGGAGGTCAACAAACCTCAGCAAGAGCCAATGCCCTGCCTCAGACCGAGACGCTTGTGTGCCTGTACTCAGCTGGGAAACTTCTACCCCCTTCCACAAAATTGCAGCTGGAAGAGGGTCAAAGACACTGGGGAGCTAACAAAAATGGTAGACGTTGATTCACATTGATGAAAAAGCCAGACTCTCCATTGCACAAGGATGTCTGGGCCAAGTCTTTAAAAAGTAATGTGGTGGGAAACATGTGTTTGTTTTTTTATCCTCCTCCCCCTGGCTAGACTGATCAGCCACAGCAGGTCCAAGTTGTTGAGACTGGTCGGCCCTGGAGGCCACGTGGTCGGGCATGTTCCTGGAATCCCTCCCATACAGAAAGCAGCAGCAGCAGCAGCACTGGTTGTGCTGTGAGGAGCTCCATCAAACACAGAGACTCACAAGAGATGCTTCGAAGTGAACTATGACGAGGAACCTGCCAAGCAGCCTGGATGAGCATGCTATAGCCACCTGCATTTCCTAAAGGACAGCACTTTAAAATGGGAAATGGGATGCCAGGCACTTCTTTCAACTGGTCTGGTCTGGCAGAAGGGGGCAGGATTATTGTCTTTGGGTATTTTAAAGAGAATAGAGCTTCGAGGAAGATTCTTGCCAGAATCCCCAAACTGTATAGCTTTAAAATAAACAACCCCTTTCCTTGCCCACCAAACTTCTGACTCCAGAGCTTTGCCTCTAGGTGGTGAGCAGCAGAACCCCACTGACTCTTCTGTCATGGCATTGGCTGTTCTGCCAGAACACACGATATGTACATAAAATATCATGTTTTTTGAAAAGTATGTTAATACTACCTCATACACACCAACCAACAGCACTGTGAGAATGGTATTAATAGAATCCTAACTTAGTTGAAAAAGAAACTGAGATTCTAAATGCAAGTGAATTCCTAAGATCAGGACAGCACTAACAGATTCTAATAAAGAATTTGATCCTACACCCTTTGAATCCTTAAGTAGTTTGTCTCCTCTGAAGAAAAATAAAATAACATGTCTAACACAAGATTTCTCTCTCTGGGAATATTCTACAAATCCTGCAGGTGTTCATGCTCCCAAACACTCAAATATGAAGATGTCTAATTAATGTATAGTCTAAGAAAAAAGAATATAGGAAAACTCAAGAGACCACAAGCAAAGCAAACAGAAATCACTGAAAACAGCAGCACCTAAAGGCATTTACTGATCCTTGGGAACAAAGGGCCTTATTTATAAAAAGCTACTAGAGATTCTGAACAAACCTTTAAAGTATGTACCTCTGAAGAGGCTTACCTTCAGTAAATATAGTACACTAGAAAAATAACCAACTTCTATCAAAGGAGATAACAACAGAATATGTTGATCCCTGTTTTGGTTATGAGTAGAGTAAAATAAACTATTCTCCCCTGAGAATTTCTATCCAAAAGTTAGAATACATGCGGAAATGGCATTTTAAGGCTTACTACCCATATGTTTTAAAAATCCTAAATCAATAAATTAATTTAAATCAACTATCCTGTATAGAGAAAGTATCCATGTACCTGGCGGCGGGGGGGGCAATCTTCTTCTTTCAAGCCTCATAAAATCACCACATGAAATGGCCCCTTTCCCCCAAAATTCTTTCAATCATCAAATTAAACAAAGAAAAAAAGAGTCACCATAAGATAGGGTAAGTTAAGCAGTGTATATAAAACTTTAAATGTTTTAGATATTATAATTACCAAACACAAGCTATAAAATCCAGGATGTTTAATATTTTTAGAAATATAAATGGGAAAACCAACAAAATAAACAGCTAATAAGAGACACTTAAAACAATAAATTAGAAAATAAAACTATAGATCTTATAGAAACAAAGATTATAATGATTAAAAATACATATAATGGATGAATTAAACAACCAAAGATTCCATGAGAGAACTAGTAAATAGGTTAGAGAAATTACCAGAAAACCAGCGAAGGAAAAAGGAGAGCAGGGAAAAAGTGTGATTGAGACAGAATGAAGGATCAAGTAAAAGATGCAGAGGACCATGAGAAGTCTTACGTATATGCCTACTTGAACTTTCCAAAGACAGAAGAGTAGAATGAGGAATAGAAAATTCAGAAAGATAACCTCTGACATTTCCCTTTAATTAGCAAAAGACATATAAATCTCCAGAATCAGAAGGCATAATAAATCCCATGCAGGGTGAGTAAAATTAAATCCATGGGTATCTTCAAAGGGTTGAGGAAAATACAAGAAAACACATAATTAATTGCCAGTGAAACAATCTTTTAAAAAGAATACATGCTGCAACAATTTGACCAACAACAGGCCCTTCACTGAGGGAACAGCTGAAGGATATGTTGAAAGAGAAAATAGTTTATACCTGAAAGAACGTCTGAGGTAGAAGAGAAACTTGGTAAGAATATGACCAATGTGAGCATTGATCTAAATATAGATTTACAGATTGCATAAAATAAACACAAAACTTCTATTTTAAGTAGCACTGGACACTCCAAATGAAAATACCAGGAAAAAAAAGATTTTATAAACTTGAAAATATATCACCGAACTATAAAACTGCAAAAGATCTCAAAGAAAGAAAGAAAGATAAAAAACATGAAGAGAGAATCTCGACTCTTGAGGAGTCTATTAAACCATGGCCTGTGTTCACATGTCCCCAGAGCTAAGAAGTTTTTACATTTTAAAGGGGTAAAAGAGAAAAAAAGAAACAAACAAACAAAGAGTATGTGACAGAAACTGTGTGACCTGTAAGTACAAGGCCTGAAAATCCTAAAATATACTATATGGTTACCTACAGAGAAAGTTTACCAACCCCAGAACATAAATGGAGCCCAAAATTTGGCTTTCACCTTGATGGCAGTTGCCCAATTTAATACTCACCACTTGATTTGTCGTGGCCTTTCAGGGCCTAGATGTGAGATCAAAAGTCCAGAACCCACACAAACAGTAAAATCTGGTAGGAGACCCCCAATACAAAAGATCATGGCATTAGAATAAGGGAGTCCCAGAAATGCAAGTACATACACAGAATGGTCGGGGGAGGGGGGGCGGACAGGAAGAAAGAAAGATCTGCCTTGAAAACTGTCACTGACTAAAGGTGGAAGAAATCCCCCTAAGAATTTACAATATTAAGATGGCTCTCATATAAATTTGTAACCTAATCCCACATTACCTGAGAGACCTAAAAAGTCTCAGTGAGAATTTAGTGTGAAGTGATCCTGGTTAGAAAGGAGTATTTTCGAATGTCTGGCAGAAGAAAACAAAAATCAGCCCCACAAGCACCCCCATTCAATTAAAAAATCATAGAATTCCCTACACAGCAGAAAGAAAGAAGGAGCTTATATCCTTTGCAACAGCATGGATGGAACTGGAGAGCATTATGCTAAGTGAAATAAGCCAGGTGGTGAAAGACAAATACCATATGATCTCACCTTTAACTGGAACCTAATCAACAGAACAAACAAGCAAGCAAAATATTACCAAAGACACTGAAATTGAGAACAGGCTGACAGTGACCAGAGGGGAGAGGGGAGGGAATTTCAGGGGAAAAGGGTGAAGGGTTTGCAGGAACTATTATGAAGGACACATGGACAATAACAAGGGTGGGGGTGGAAACAGGGGAGGGAGGTGGGGAAGGCTGCAGTGAGGGGAAAAAGCAGAAAACTGTACTTGAACAACAATTTTTAAAAAAGAAAAATAATAATAGAATTCCCATTGATAAATCCCCCCAAAAAAGAAAATCTGATCACACATTTTTAAAAAATCATAAAAAACACTCACTGTTTAATGAAGAAGATTGCACCAGACCCATAAAGACTTAAAATACTGCAATTATCAAAAAGAATAAAAATAAGTATACTTATTGCATTTCAATAAGAAAAATATGAAAAGTATTATAGAGAACAAGGAGCTATAAAAGTTACTGATCCCTGGAAAGCACTCACGCACAGGTAGGTGTCTGCTAATGAACTCCACCCCACCTGCAGTCTCGAGCTTCCAGTGTCCCCTGGGTACCTTCCTTCCCCTGGGCCACTGACCTGTCCCACAGTCAGGGCTCAGCACCCATTATGGACAGGAGGGGCTGGCACCCATTTCTTCCAGGTGAGTGTGAAGCTCTTGTTCCCAGATGATAATTACCTTCATCTCTTGCCTTGTTTAGAAAAACCATGAGATGTTCTAGAAGGAGGTAATCTAGTCTTAAGATGGTTGAGCTCCCAGTGAGTTCTCGGTATATTGTCCAGCAGTTACTGCAGTGGTGGCGGTGGGTGGAGAGAGCTCTACTCTCATCACAGCCCCAAATTCCTGGCCAATATTGAAGCAAATGGCATGAGGGTGGCTTCAGAGGTCTGTGGACGCAAAAATAATCCCAACTCTCTGCAGGAAAAAGGAAAGACTCTAGATATAAAAAAGCAGAAGGGATTTGTTATAAGGATTTAAGGATAAAAGAGCAAAATCTAGACTATTTTTTACCCTAGAATATACAAAATTGAGTAAGATATTTTTTTAAAGTTTCAGTTTTGAGGATTCTACAGACAGATTGAGCTATACGGTTAATCCAGTTCCTCGCGGGACCCTGCCCAAAGATGCTACACCCCCAAGACACATGGCCTTGAAGTTTTCCATGGGAGCCCCCTGCATTTATCATACGATGATCCCATAAGCAGATGACTACCTTAGGTATATTTAAATGCCTATAAAGAGAGAAGAGACATGATTTCATTTTTTGCCATCTCTAGAAAAAATTCTTATTTAACTTTTACCCAGCATTTTATATATTGAGTTATTTCTAAATCTGACATTCACTTCTTCTGTAAAAGGAAAATGTACAACTAATAGATATATAATGTCATAGAGGCCAGCCATAAATGTATATAATCAAGTAACCATACGCTCAAGAATTTTGCCCTCTTAGAAAACCAACCCAAAACTTAAGCCTTAAATGTTGTTTTCCTCCTCTAAGTTTTATTTTTTAATGATAATATTATAAGTGGTTTAGAATGCCAAGAAATTGATGTCTCTCTAATTAATGAGGGAAAAAATAGCTTTCACATTGTATTGGCAGAGCTGCTTATGCTAATTTTCAATAATTAGGGAAGTGTGACTAATGAATAATGTTCTAAATCTAAATATTATCTTTGTTCATACTTATTATTCCTCAATATATTTTGGCAATGATACTTATGTTACCACAGAAATCATTCAGCAATGCAATACCTTAAATATCACATTACAGTAAGCTTTTTGTTGCTGTTTTTCTTTTCTTCTTCTTTTTTTAAAAACCTTCACCCAAGAACATGTTTACTGATTTGAGAGAGAGAGAGAGAGAGGGAAACAGTGATCAGTTGCCTCTTGTGCATGCCCTGCCCGGGAATCAAACCTGCAACCTTTTGGTGTACAGGATGATGCCCTACCCATCTGAGCCACCTGGCCAGGGTTCTTTTTTATTCTTAACATAAATCCCCACCTAGATGTCTATGGCAGCAAAGTCATTACCTGAGGAAAATTCAACCCAGCAAAGAGAGAGTTTATATGTTAAGAATTCAAATAATGAAACATTTTTCACGCCACTTAGACATGTCAGGAATATACCATGTGCCAGTCATTGTAATAATGCAGAAAAGGGCCAGGCTCCTTTCTATGTCTTTGAGGAAATGGTAGTCTAGCACAGTCACTAGATCAACAATTGAAACAGCAACTCTAGTAAGTAGACTTTAATTGCAAAACACAGAGGAATGGTTTGAACTCAGGCTTCTGATCTTGAAAAACAGGTAAAAGTAATGGCATCCTGATTTGAGATGTTAGTGGTCTCAGTGGGTGATGAGTAACTTAAATGCTTCATAGGGAAGATCTGGGAAGGCCATATTCAGTGCAACATCACTGTGAGATATACCCAGGGTTTGGTCTTAACTCATTCTCCATGACAAGAGCTTAAGTGTTTATAGATCTGGCCATAATTACTTCATGTGTAAGCTTGGTCACAGTAGAAAATCCAATTCAACTATTAGCTCCCTTACACAAGTATCATCTCTGTCTCCCACAATGGATGAAGGACAAAGAATACACTACCTCACTTTCTTTTTCCTCTACCAAGATTGCATTACTCCTCAGTTGTTCCCTCTCTTTTACTTATAATGAGTAAGACTTATTCAGACATGCAATGGTGGGAAGGGCATTTGTGTTATTTTGGGTCTTCTAAGAAGCAGATGCCAAGATGGAGTTAGTAGTGCAAGGGATTAATTAAAGGTAATGCCTGTAAGAGATAAAGAGAGAGAGAAGGAGTAGGCAGAGAGCAGCTTCAGACCATGATGTTGGTCTCCTGCCTGTGAATCACCCTTTAGAGTACAAGTTCTTATAAGGCCAAAAATAGTGCCTGACAGAGTTTTCAATACATGCTAATTCCCTAATTCAATAAATTAGTTTTGGGAGGGAGGGAATGTATAAAACAATTAAATATTATGCCTAAAAAATAAATAACAATAAGCATTCATGCTGCCCCCGTGGTTGGGGAACTGGCTGGGCTAAAATGTAGAGAGGGAGCTTCATCCGGAAGCAAGGCCTTCCAGGTGGGTCTCCGCCATTACCAGGGGTTACTAGTAAGCAATGGTTGGTCATTTGATGTGTGCACAATGTGAATGAAACATATGATCCTGTGATAGAATTATTGAGGTTGGAGAATGAATAAGAATCCTGTAAAACTAAGGGAGAAGAGTCAGCCTAGTATTCCAGTTAGTAATTAGTGCTGTTCAACAAATAATCCAAAACCTAGTATATGAAATAACATCCATTTTATTATGTTCACAGATTTTCTGAGTCAGGAATGCAGACAGCACAAAATGAGAATGTCTTGTTTTGCTCCACAATATTTAGCCCCTCGGTTGGGCATAATTAGAGGAATACTAAAATTAGAATTACCATGGATTTGCCTCTGTATCTCATAATGTTCTTTTCAATATCACTATTTTAGCCCCTATAAATACAGGCTCTATTGTCCATTACTTAGCTTCTCACTTTGTTTTTGAATGATAACTTCTTTCACTGTTAGGACTACTTTTAACAGCTACTTGCCCTTGGTATGAATAAAATTGTTCTTTCTGAATACTCTGTAGTAAGAGCTGAGAAAGGTTTGACAGATTACCACAGAGAAGAGCCATCAATAACTTCCGAGTATTTCAGCAATTTCAATGCAAAATGTCATTACAGTTTAAACCCTTAATACCCCCACTATTTTCATTTTTGCCAGTAATCTCTGTTGATTATATGGGCTTTCTTATGAAGTTGCCTTATTTTAATTATCTCAAGCCATCTATTATGACTATACAAAGAGGAAATATGTTTCTGATTAGGATCCTCTCAAGAGTGCTTTGGTATTCCTTCTAAAGAACAGAATATCCAAAAAGATCACTTTAGTTTTGTAGTCAAATTCTATTCTTCTTCTGCTACTTATCTTTTCAGTATGGTTTGGGAATCTAGTTATTTTTAAAACTTGTCCTTGTTAATTTAATTTAAACACTGCATCTTCAGGAGTTGGAATTTTTAGTTTGGCTATGAGTCTTTATTGCCAGAGCATGATATATGTGAAGATGTCCATTTAGGGAAATAAGGAAAGTTGCTATTACTGTAGGTGATTTGTGAAAATATGCAAAACTGAAATATGGTTCAATTTACACAAAGTTTGAAAGGAGGGACAAAAATACAAGAGACTTTTTTTTTCCAGGAGGTCTGGAACAAATGCTCGGTCCTTTCTCTCACCTACAGTCTCCTGTTTTTCTCTGTCTCCTTGCCTGTAGGAGAATCAAGAAATTCTTACCTGGACCCTAATAGATGTTTCTTCCTTAATTCATATTTATTAATGTCATTTCCATGGCTCTGGCTTCAGTATAAAGGAAAGGAAAGGAAAGAAAAGAGTGTCAGCTCTAGAAACTTGGATGTACAAGAATTGGTTCCTCATGATTCATCTCTATTAAAATGTAAGAAAAACCCTTTAATGCCATAATTTCAATCAGACCCATTCATGGAAATTAGTGATTCATATTACCTGACTGGATTAACAGCGCTATTTCCTTCAGAAGATATTCAAGAACTAAACTATATGTGTATATTTTTTTAATTTTTATTGTATTTTTTCCATTACCATTGAGTTCCCTTCTACCCCCGACCCCCACAGTCACCACACTGTGGTGAGCACGTAGATTAGATCAATGCTATCTTAAGAACTCTTGCTAGGCACTCTACTCAGCTTGGAAAACCTCAGCTTCGGCCCTGGGGGAGAGCCATAGGAGTATGGGGCTGGGGTGTGGACTGACGTCCTGCAGGGAAGCACTGAAGCCAATGGTGCAACTTCTGTCTGGCTTCAGGGCTTGGGCCTTCATGGTCCCCACTTGTACTCTGGTCCTGTTTAGCAGAACCTACTTTTGACTGATCCCTCTCCTCCTAAACTATTCCGCAATGAGCAGGGCCTTATCTTTTTTTAGTTTATTTTTTTTCTAAGACCCTCAGAAAAGGTGCAATTACAATTTTATTGGCTAGTTACTCTTTATCAATCAATTTTTCTTAATAAGCTTAATAAATTATAACTTTTTGTTTGGGTCCAGTTGATGATCACAAACATAACTATTACCATTTTTAAGCCAATAATTAAATACTGTCTGAACAATTGCCAAGGATTGTATTACTTTCTAAAAGAAGAGAAATCATCAGCAAAGGATGTTTCTCACACTTTCCTTTTAACTGCCCCCCTCCCAGTTTAGGTGACAAGGCACATCCTTAAACAATAATCAGTCACTTCAACAGCATCTGCTAACTAAATTTGGATTTACACCCTTCCATTCCTTAATTCATTAATCAATGTTTTCTTTATAGGTTTATAATCTTTATTAGCTTTTGAAATGTGTACCTTAGAACAGCACACATAGACAGCACATGGAGATTATAACCAAGTGACAGTGACTAATAGCTCTCACTAAATTTAAAAAAAAAAAAACAAAACAGAAACAATCTTGACTGTAATTTTGTGAACTATCCTGGGACAGTGATTACACTACCACATATTTTTTAAACAAGTGAGCCAAACAACATACCAAAATGGGGTATCTTTCCTACTAATAATCATAGATATCTAAGTATAAGAGCTATTTTTCAGTTTGAAATTTTCTTGAGAACAAGAAAATAATACAGTGAACTTAAAGGGTGAATAAAAAATTATCTATGGTTAAAACTTAGCTGAGTGATCTAAAGCTTTACAAAAACAGTTCTGGCTAGTGCAGCTATTGGTTTAAGTGTCATCTCATAAACCAGAAGGTCACAGGTTCGACTCCCAATCTGCACACATGCCTAGGTTGAGGGCTTGATCCCTGGTGGGGTTGGGACACATACAGGAGGCAACTGATCGATGTCTTTCACAGCGATGTTTGTCTCTCTCTCTCACTTCCTCTCTTCTTCTCTCTCTAAAATCAATAAACATGTCCTCAGGTAAGGATTTTTTTTTTTAAATGCTTTACAAAACGAACTGTCCCTGTGCAAAGCTCCATAACTTGAGCCATTCACATGGTTTATCCTGAGTGCCAAATTACAAAATCTGAAATCATGTTGAAATGATGAAGATAATCTAAATAAAGCTACAATAGGACTTTATTATTATTTTTATATGTCTGAGTAGAAAACTTAAGTTTGGAGCACAAATGGCAATCTCATTATTTAGTTCAATATCATAAACTTTGGATGAGAAAGAAAGATACAGCAAATATTCAACCACTACAAACGTTAAAGCTATTAAATGGCTTTTTAGTTTGGGGGAGCACACTCTTTCATATCTCAGCTTCCTTGCAACTCAAATTAATACCAATTCCAGCACTCACATACCTTAGAGGCAGAAAGCATCTTTCACATACTCTAGGACTCACTTCCTATTTTTCTCCCTGGAAAAATCAAAGAATTTTCGCGTCCATACAGTCTGGAAAAGATCATCACCAGCCTGAGGGGCGCTCTGATAGGCGCACAGTCACCGTCCTCCAGCGGCGCTGGGGGGCGCTGCTTCCCACTGCTCCAGGGCTGCAGGTCCACACGGAAGGGAGACCACATTCTCACACAAAAAAAACAACATCCACTTAAACTAAATGAGGACAGTAAATAGAGTTTTATAACAATTGCCGGAATGATTTGGTGAGTTAAATACTATGATGGAAAATATACTTTCTTACAAAGAAGCAAAATTAGAAATGGTGATAGGATGGCTCCAGGTAGCAAGACACCTTAGATTTGTATGAAACGTTATTAACCTAAGATTGGAAGCCTTAGGGGGTGACAAAAGGAGGAGAACCCCAAATAGCATTATTCACTTTATAGGAACTTTCTCTCTAGGTCTGCTCAGAGTAAAAACTTTGAAATTAGGCAAAAGTTTCTCTCAAATTAATTCTAGCTAGGGTAACTCTACCCAGGAAGTCTTTTGCTACTTCCCTAAAACTAGAATAATACCTTTCATTTATCTAGCTTTCTGATCACTTTAACTATGGTTGTCTTACATTTTGCTGTTTAAAACAACTATCCTACCCTGGCTGGTGTGGCTCAGTGAATTGAGCACTGGCCTGTGAACTGAAAGGTTGCCCGTTCAATTCCCAGTCAGGGCACATGCCTAGGTTGCCAGCCAGGTTCCCAAATGGGTGAGAGGCAACTGATCAATGTATCTCTCACACATTGATATTTCTCTCCCTCTCTTCCTCTCTCCTTTCCCCTCTAAAAATAAATAAAATCTTTAAAAAATAAAACAACTATCTTAAAAATAGAGGTAAAATTGGAAGTGAACATTTTTTTGTGTCACTGCTGCATGTTCGATTTTTTTCACAAGCAAACACTCTAATATATACTGTTTGCTTTGTTCCAAGCAGGTCTTTAAAACCCTTGCATGATTTTCTGAAGCCTGAGCTGAAATGGCTTTCCTCTTTCAGACAATTATTGCAGTTACATTGAAATAATGCCACTCTTGACTCCATGGCTTTGTTGTTTGTTACTCCTTTCCATTTGTCCACATCTTACATCAACTGTAAGTCACCAGAGGGGGCCCTGTACATACTGCAGATTTTATAGATGTCTCACAATATGTTAATCATCACAATGCATTTTCTATGTGTAATTAAAATACAGAAATTCCCTCCTCAAGCTAACTTTTTCTTGGAATTTCTGATCTGAAAATTAACTTTTATTACATGAAAACTTTTTAAAGTTTGTCTATCTTTTCTAACATGTCTAAATATATAGAGTACAAATATCACACACACACACACATCTTTTCTAACATGTCTTAGTCTTTTGTGTTGCTCTTGTTCCAAGGTTCTGATTGCCACTAGTTTATCAAACAAGCAGACTTTTTGTATTAATTTAAACTATGTACAGAATATGACTTCCTCCTGTTTCTCCTTAAAGTGGCCCATGCTTTCCCAAGATCTTGATTATATGCTAAGCTCTACCCTGTGACATAAATCATTCTGTGCACTCTGTGCAAAGCACTCTGTAACTCATTCAGACACATGCCATGTATTATAAGCAATGAAATAGGAAAAAATTAAAATAATTATTTTCCATTAGAGATTTGAGTTTTCACCCACCCACATGAAAAGCCGTTTCCTTGGCTACATTATTCTGGGAATGAAGACAATGGAATGTATTACAAGAAATGGTTGTGTGTAACTAGATTCACAAGTGATAGTTTTTAGTGTTGTTATGCTTGCCTAGCTCCGGGTCAAATATCCTCTTTGGCAGACTCCCCATTTGAATTCCAAGAATGATTCAGTTTTAACTGTCCCTTCATAGAGTGCTTTGGATTTCCCATTTATTTCCTTCCTTATTATACTTTATCAGAAACTCCTCTAAGAGAGTTAATTTTTTAATTCCAAAAAGAGAAGAAGAGAGAAGACAGAGAGAGAGAGAAAGAGAGAGAGGGGGAAGCATCAATGTGAGAGAAACATTAATTGGTTGCCTCCTGTATGCACCATAACAAAGGACCAAACCTGCAACCTAGGCATGAGCCCTGACTGGGAATCAAACTCTCGACTTTTTCGTTTATGAGATGATGCTCCAACTAAACCACACTGACCAGGGCAAGAGTTAAATTTTGATTAAGAACTAAGTCAAATTATATTCTGCTGCAATCCCGGTGCTATCTTCCTAGCTGTCATTCAGCAAATATGTAGTCAGTTTTTATTAAGACAGTCCTTGTTCTAGGCACTAGTATTATAACAGGAACCAAAATGAAATAAATCCCATTCTCAAAAAGCTCATTTTTAGTTGGTAAAAAGGTAATAAATAAAATAAATAATAAACATAATTTAGGTGCTGAGTGCTCTGAAGAAAAATAAAGCAAAAAGAGGAGTATGTAGTTCAGCATATGTGCAACTTGTGATAAGGTGGTTAGGTTTGGCTTCATTCAGGTCGTGATGTTTGAGAAAAGATCTGAAGGATGTGAAGGATAAATTCAAGCGAATGTCCAGGAAAAGTGTTCCAGACAGAGCGAGAGACAAGTACAAAGGCCTTGAGCTGGGATTCTGCTTGAAGTGACTGAGCAAAAGGGAGGAAGCTGGTGCAGGTGGTGAGGAGTGGACAACGGGAAGGACGGGGTCAGTGTGGCACAAAGACAAGATGATACCGTGCAGAGTGTACTGACATATTTTACATAATATAATCTAACCTACTCTTAAACAATATTACTCTTGTGGCTCTGTTGGAAATAGATCAAAGAGAGGCAAAAGAGAAAGTAACAAAACCAGTTGAGGCCATTGCAATAAAACAGAGGAGAAGAGGTAGCAATAGATCAGGACAGTGCATTAGCAGTAGAGGTTGCGAGACCCAGTGAGATTTGATACCTATTTTGAAGATAGAGTAAGATCTTGTCACACTATACTGACAGAATTTGGAATATGACAGACTGAAAAGAGTAAAGAATGTCTCCAAAGGTTTAGTTAAAGCAAATGGAAGAGGGAGCTGCCAGTCATGCAGGAGTAGGGTTTTGTGGGTGGTACTAGAGGAGGAGAAATTATGATCCTGATTTTTTAAATGTCAACTTTGAAATGCCCAGTGGACAACCAGCAGGAGATATTTGGGAATCAGTTGGATATATGAGTCTAGAGTTGGGAAGAGTGGTAGACAGTACATGCTGGATTAATTAGCTGGTAGATGGATATTAAAAGCCTTAAAACTTGATGAGATCTCTCAAGCAGTGAATGTGTGAAGAAAAAAGAAGGAAAAAGGACTGTGCTGGGACGCAGTAAGAGGTCAGGGAGCTGAGGAAGAATAGATAAAGGAGATAGAAAAGTAATGGCCAGAGAAGTAAGAAGAAAACCAAGGGAGCGTGGTATCCTCCAGGCCAAATAAAGAAAACTCTTTTTAGAAGAAGGAAATGAATACAGTGCTACAGATTGTTAGGTCAGATGAAGTCTGGGAATTGGCCACTGGGTTTACAACACAAAGGTCAAGTTCAAATGAGAATGATTATATAGGTGGGCTGGGAGAGGAATGGAGACTAGAAATTAGAGAATGCTTTTTAAAAAACTACAGACAATTCTTTTTTTTTCTCACAATGAAGAGATGAACTGAGTTGTGGCTGAAGTAAGAAGAAAGCTATAAAACAGTTTTTTTGTCTCTATTTTTATAAATGAGACATAGAGTATTGTTGCTTGCTGATGGAGAAGTAGTTGCAGAAAGGGGGAAGTGATGATGACAGAAGAGGAGGGGCAATTGCTGGAACCTTGTCCTTGAGTTAGAGAGAACGTGATGCAGTGAGGCCGGAGTTGACACAAAAAGTTCATTTACTGAACCAAGAGAAAAGGCTAAGCAACTAAGTGGTGCAGATGGGAGGTGGCAGAAGTTAACTTCTGATTGCTTCAATTCCCTCTTTGAAATACATAGCTAAGTGTAAGGACAGAGGAACAGGCTTTTTTTGTTTGTTTGGTTGGTTGGTTGGTTGGGGGCAGGGGAGCTGGTCAGTGTGATCAGGCCAGCTGTGTTGGCTAACTGGTGCTTAACAAAGTTAAGCCCCTACTCTCCTACAGAGACTGTGGATGACAGGGACCCTATCTTTTTTCTTAAATCTATGAAATAACACATTTTCTTAAATATAGTGAATTAACAAAACAAATGTGATATGTTAAATATGAAGTACATTTTGGCTCATGGATAATAGTTTTTAATAAATGCTGATTATCAAGGGATATGCAATATTTAACTTGGCATTGACATCTTCCACATTGAACAATTCTGGGGATATGTATGTTGTTTAAATGTTTTATATGTATAATACATTTTCCATGAAATTATAGACAACTGTCATAAATTTTATTTTTATTTAGCATATAAATAATCAGACTTTTTTAAACTGAGATGATTTGATATGCTTGCCACTTTAAGCCTTTATCAAGATATAAATGAAGTATTATACAAGAGAAAAAGAATACAATTTCTTGAAGAAACAACATAGAATAAAATAACTGTAAAATAACTCCGTAGACACATAGCTAACACTAATATGTTACAATGGGATTTTATGATATGTTCAAAGAGCAAATGCATTATATGAATTTCATATTATAATTTGAGATTTTCTCTCATTCTAATTAATGGTTCGACCTTGAATAATTCTCTGTATTCTATGCTTCATTCTGCTGGCTTGCAAAATTAAGGCAATGACTTGAATAACCACCAGTTTCTACAATATCAAAATTCTCAGGTTCTGTATACTATAGTTTGTGGTAAAAGATGCCAATAGAAGAACCATAAGCAAACGTTTGATGAAAGGATTTCCCTTTTCTTGTATTGAAACATCGTATAATTTACCTCTGGTTTTGTCATAGTTTGATTATGGTTTTTAATTGTGTGGTAAACATATTTATTAACTATTGTAATCCTATCAATGATAATTATAAATTCCCCTTGATGTGTTGTGTAAAGCTCATCCTTTCATTTAACCCTACCATTTCTGATAATTACATCTCAAAGGCATTCCTGGGTTGTAAAACTGGCAAGGGACTGGGAGAAGATTTATATCTCATAGGTGTGCAGAAAAAAATTACAATGGAAATTTTTCTAAAGTAAATGCTCTTTATGCAAGAGAGGTTAAGGACCTACGGTGAAGAAGAAACCTGTCAAAAGTTCAGTGAAGCCGACGGGGACATGAAGGCTGTCTTGATCACATTAAAGGCCAACACAGGTAAGCGACCATGAACTGAAAGTGAGATCCGTCATCCAGTTATATATTTTTCTTACTGCAGTTCTATGAGTCGTCAAGGAGTTTGATTTAACTAGAATCGTGAATTTACTATGTGGATGTGATGAAGCAATAAAGGACAAAGAAGTTGAGGATAAGGGTAAAGAAATGACAAAAATCGAAGACTATGAGAGGTAAGGACAAGAAATTTAAGAGGAAAGGGAGAACCTGGGGATAAGGAAACTGTCAAAGCAGTAAGATCATTGCTCTGAAGGTCATGATAGGATTAAAGGGTTATTTGAATTGGGGAAATGGATAGAAGGTGGTAGTCAGTGGTGTGGTGCTTGAAACCGGCCAGGTCCAGAGGGTGACCGTGGGGCAGAACGGCTGGTGGAGAGTGCAGGACAAGGTCTGTGGAAGCAAGGAGGTTTCAATGAATAAAACATAGGGGTATTTAACAACCAAGCACAGTGAGAGGAGTGGGGCTGGAGAAAAGGAAAGTCAGCCAGAAGTTAAATCTCTAAGGAACAAGAATCTGTGAACTGGGGGCAAGGCAGATAATAAATTACATTTAAAGTAGGGGTAATTCTTTTTTCATGTTTCCTATTACCCAGTCATTCACCCAGCCATTACCCTGAAATGAGTAGTGCTGGAATGCAAATCTTCATTCCTTCAAATACAATGAACAAATGTATTCTTTTAAATACATTGAACAAATGATTTTTTAAAAAAATATATCAAAATGCTTACATCTTTAAAAAAGATTACAAATGATTTGTATTCTCTTTGTCCTTTTCTGCATTTTCTCAGTTCAGAACAGATGAGAATGAATTTAATTTTCTAATTAGGAAATAAGTTACTAAAGAAGGAAAGATAATAATCATAAGTTTCTAATAAGGCATTGTGACAAAATTACCTAAGTTACCTTGTGATCACAAACTTAGTGAGTTATTGTACCTTCGCCTTAAGAAGAAAGAAAAAATTACTCAGTACAAATTTTGATTTCATAAATACTTCCATTCATTATTTCCCATGATCTCGAGGGGAAATTAAATTCAACAAACTTTGGGGCTATGGCTCTAACATGGTGTTATTTCCCCAAAAGTTGTATTTAAAATACCTGTATTAGAGCCAAATTGCAAAAATTTCTCATCAAGAGTCAATTGGCCAATATATTTTTTAAAACTTTGGGAACCATATGCTATTTCAATTTCCAGGAAACTTTAATGACAATAATCTTACTTTCCATAAACCGAAGTCACAGAATCTCAGCTTTCCTGCCTCGCCTATATTTCTGGCTTTTGTAATGAAACCTCAAGCCACTGGCTAAATGCTGTTTTTGAGAGGCTTCCTGAAACCATTCTCCTTTAACTTCTTGTTTAGTAACTTTGTTTAGACAAGTTAATTGCCATTCATCTTACAGCTTGAGCTATAACCAACAGTTAGGATATAAACAGCTGGGGAACTTCTTCACATTCATTTTGAATCTGATAATGTAACCAAAGAGTCATTCTTTTAAAGAGTGATATAACTATAGATATTTTCATCCTTTTCACTTATGTCAAAAACTCCCCACCAAAATTAATTACATATTTATATAAACTCTGCATGCCAAATTTTCTTTAGAGTCCTTATTATTAGAATGTAATTACAGTGATCCCTCACCTATCATGGGAGTTACGTTCCAGAGACCCCCACAATGGGTGAAAACCCTCAAAGCAGCGGCATTATATTTATTATTTATATATATATTAAGGCTTTATAAACCCTTCCCACACTCCTATAAACTTTTCCCACTCTCTTATTAACTTGTCCCACACTCTTATAAACACTTCATATGCTCTTAAACACTTTCTACACTCTTAAACCTACATAATTTTAACAACATAGAAAATTCTATATGGGTACTCACCAGTGAAGTATACTACAACTTGAATGATGAAGATCATGAATTAAGTAGCTGTGCAGTACTTATGGCGATGAAGGTGATGATGATAAGATGAATGTGCTGCACAGCCAAGAAGAGCATTACAGCTCTTCTGAAGGCACCACTTCATCAGGCGCTTCATCAAGTGGTGCAGTATCTTCACCCTGGGCCGTAACTTCTATTTCCACTAAAGGCATAGGTATGACTGATCTCTTCATCCAACTGATGAACATAGTTATGGGGAGTTGCTGGCACTGCTTTTTCTTCTGAGTGAGAAGAAACTGACATGCCACTCTTGATTGTATTTACAAAGTGCAATGAACGAAGCATCTGGGGGTCCCATTCTTCAGCCACTCGCTGAAGGTCTTTGGCCATTCTGACCATGGTTGCAAGATGATCGAGTGTTAGGCCAACCTTCTCCTCTTCTCCAACCCATAGTTCATCTTGTTCTTCATCCTCTTCTTCACTTGCTGACTTCGTCATCTCCGTCAGGTCTTCGTCTGTCAACGGTTGTGAGTGGACATCTGCAGAGGCAGCTTCTCCATGCAGAGAAACGCTCTTGAGTCCAAAGCATCTCTGAAATTTGTCAAACCAGCCCTTGCTGGCACTGAACCGGGTTGGTCTGGTGGGAAAAGCACTCGACAATCCTGCTTCCGCGCGGTCATCTTCATCTTCATCCTCGTCACCATCATGAACGCCCGTGCTTTCCGCAAAACTATCAAAGTTTCTTGGCCTTTGTCCAGATGATGTTGGTATCCAGCAAGATATTCTTCTTCCTGCAGTCATTTATCCAGAGGACCAGTGCAGACCCCATCCTCACAATGGCCTTATTGCAGGAAGTAACCACCCTCTTTTCAGTCTTGTTCAAAGTCATTGTTGCTGTAGATCTAGTATTCTTCTCATCTTTCTTTATGTAGTGAACAGTAGATTCATTGATCCTGCAATGGTGGCCTTCAGCCGTGTAGCTTTTGCCTTCTTTTAACATGTTGAGAAGTTCTACCTTTTCTTTGATGGTAAGCATATTCCTCTGGAGCTTGGTTTCACTGCCAGAAGCCTTAGAAGGCACAGAACATTTGGGTGGCATCATAAGGCTTGAACTAAATTCAAACTTTTATGAAAATTTCACAAAATCACAACACCACAGAGCAACACTACGTGCAGCCATCAGAAGTCATTGTGAAGTGGACAAGGACAGATGCTGAACTTTTGGGCACAGTGTGGGAGAGCAAACAGACCGATGCTATGGTCACTGAGCCAATCAGCATTCAGGATACAGAACACAGTGCTGTGGTTGGTCACTTTCCATTCCATCAGCCAATAGTGTACCGTGTACAATCTCACATTGGCAAACTTGAGCAAATGGTAGTGGCATACTGCATTTCCATTGTGTACAGTATGGTATTCATCTGCTGATGAAATACATACTGTATTTTATATTGATTTAATATTCTTTTAATATGTTTGAATTAACATTTTTTATATTTTATATTGTCTTAAATTTTTTAGGCAAAAATAATTAAAATCATAAATATTATATAAATACCTATATACCACAAAATCCCATGATATAGCAAGAACTCCATGATACAGAATTAGATATATATATTTTTAAAAACCACAATACAGTGAAGCCGCAATATGTAAAGCACGATATAGCAAGAGACAACTCTACATACATTTTGTAAAAACCCAATGCATTAAACTTTTAACCTGCCCATGTGATACTGACAAGCTTTTCTATGCAAGGCTTGCAGATTAGCAAGCAACTCAGCCTGTCAGAGCATGTTCTAAAATGAGTTAACTCTGACCCTGCCTCCTCTCCTCAGAAGTCATCTTTCTATAATGCTTTACATTTAAAATTTGCTAGAGCGTCTTTAAAAAATTTTTTTCAAGCATTTATTTGATGTATAGCAAAGTTCTTGTAAGGTCAAAGATGAAAGTGAAACTTGAATATCAATATTTTAGATCTGAAAAAATATTTGTTTTATATTTTAACCTTAAATCAATGGACTATAAAAAATCAGCAAAATTTCCTCTTTACTTACATAGCCAGCTCAAAATTATATTCTCTAACAATAATTTCTTACCTCCTGATTGGTATTACTCTGCACAATATAATTGATATTAATATGCAAATGTTTGCTTCTCCTTAGTAGCAATTTCTAAATTATCAATACTACTTTGACCCTAACCTAAAAATCCAAATTTTGCAATAGAATTTTGCCAAAAATATTAGGAAGTCGCTAAGTTATGTATATAAAGTTTTATTCTTATATGACAAAAATGCCTAGTTGGCATAATTATTGTAGATTAATTGAAACTTGAAACAATATATTCACAGTGTCCCCAAGAGTATCTTGGGGGTCATATTCCTCACTCAGGATTTGCTAATCAAGAATACAAAGCAGTTGGTAGAGTAGCTTAATGTAGTAGGTGTCCTATAGGGTCCAATGGCGTAACCTCTCCTATCATCCAAGCTGGGTACTCGAGGTACACCCCTTGTGTGGACTGAGTATACCTTCTTCTTATAGTTGAGGCTTGATTGCTGTTGACATGTCAATGGGAGGGATTTACCCAGGCTGATGAGCTGCGGGGACTGGCTGTAACCACTGACCATCGACCTCTGACCACTGTGGAGGATCAGGTGTGCAGGGGCCAAACCCACAGAGCAGGACTTACTTCATCAGGGCTCTGGTGCCAGCTGAGTTTTCACCTTGAGTGTCACTTGTGGAGGTGGTTGGGTGGTGCTCTGATGTGGTCTGAAGCTGTCCACTGGCTGCACTGGCTCTAGGGCCTCCAAGAAGGTATGAGCCCCCAACTGTGTCCTGCCCAGGCCACCTCGTATAAGCTACCAAGTGATCTGCAGATGGCTGCTACTTGTGCTGGGCTCGGAGGTGCCCAGCAAGGCCAAGCAGTAACCCAAGGCTGGCTATTGCTAGTGGCAAGCCACTTAGTGAGAGCTATGGGCCTCACTGAGGCCGGATGCTGCTTGTTTGAGAGAATTAAGAAAAATCTGAAGCATGAGCCAAGACAAGCCATTCATATGGAGAAGCCACTGGAAATGGCTTGAGTGGGTCCAAAAGTTGGGTGGGTCAGGGCCTCAGAGGATCACCAGGGTGAGGTAACAGTGTGAGCCAGGATGACTGAGTCTTAGATATGGGCCCTGCCTTCTAGCTCTGTGGGAGGACGGCTCAGCAAAGGAAAAATGGCTCAGGTAGCACAGAGAGTCCCAAATGAGGTGAATCCAACAAGGCCCACACCAAGACACATCATAATTAAAATACAAAAGTTGCCTGGCTGGTGTGGCTCAGTGGATTGAGCACGGGCTGGGAACCAGAGGGTCCCGGTTCGATTCCCGGTCGGGGCACATGCCTGGGTTGCGGGCCAGGTCCACAGTGGGGACCATGTGAGAGGCAACCATACATTGCTCTTTCTCCCTCCCTTCTCCTCTCTCTGAAAATAAATAAGTAAAATCTTTAAAAAAAAAAAATACAAAAGTTTAAAGACAAATAGGCAATCTTAAAAGCATCAAGAGAAAGCAGTTAGTTACCTATGAGGGAGTTATTATAAGACTGTCAGCTGATTTCTCAAAAGAAACTTTACAGGCCAGAAGGAATTGACCTGTAAAGTGATAAAAAACAAGTACCTACAACCTAGGCTACTGTACCCAGCAAAGCAAACATTTAAAATAGACAGATAAAAAGTTTCTCGGGCAAGAAAAAGACAAAGGAGTTCATCACCACCAAACCAGTATTATATGAAATGTTAAAGGATCTCTTTTAAGAAGAAGTAAAAACATGTGAACAATAAAATGGCAATAAATACATATCTATCAACAATTGAATCTAAAAAAACAAAATAAATGAACAAAAAGAATAGAAACAGAATCATAGATACAGAGAAGGTTTTGAGGGTTACCAGAAGTGAGGGGGCTGGAGGACAGGCAAAAAAGATGAAGGGATTAAGAAATTCAATTTGGTTGTTACAGTCACAGGGATGTAAAGTGCAGCATAGGGTATAGAGTCAATAATAGTCTAATAAGCAGGTGTGGTGTCTGATGGGTGCGAGAATTATCTGGATGACCACTTGGTAAGTTATGTAATGTCTAATCACTGGGGGTACACCTGAAACTAACATAACAACCTATGCCAACTATAATTGAAAATAAAAAATGATTTTAAAAAAAGAATACAAAGCATTTGGAAGAATAGTACCTAGAATGACTCATGTGCATAGTCATGTGCATTGAGAAAAGCTTCAAGATCAGACTTTCGTTGTCACCATGACTGAAATTGACACGGCATGACTTTTATTTATTTTCCCCATCAGTAATCTTATTTCTATGCTATAGCATTCTAAACAAGAGCTGGCTAGTTAAAAAGAGAAACAAATTTGAGGCAAGTAACTAAGGGTCTGAATTTGATTTAAAATTAAAAAACAAAACATATAATAAGTTTAATGCCTCTTTGTTTTGGCCTGGTGTTTGGGACTGCACCATTAATATTAACATCTAATTGCACCTCTTGGTGATTATCATTATAACTGGAGTAAAGATCTTAATAAAAGATATTTTTTTAACAAAGCAAGATAAAACAAAACCATAAATTTCAAGTAATACCTGCCAGCTCTATACGCCCAGCACTTCAGGCAGCAAAGGGCAGGGGGTAAGGCCCTTTCTGCACATTCCTTCCATGTATTAGCCCTTAGAGTTAATTCATGGTCTTTGCTTTTACTTCATTTGGGGTGTGAGTCACAAATAAGCTCTGATTTCTCATCACTTTTGACATAATTATAATCTAAATATGTTGAAATGAACTTTTATTGTTTTATTTATTAAAACTTTTTGAAGAAGTGACTAATATTGATAGCCATTTTCCAAAAGTGGAGTATGGAGGTATATCGAGGGAAGATAGGACCATTAGCTCTAAAGCTTCTATATAATATTAGTTCATTTTTAAAAAACACCTAATGTTCAAATTACTTGCTTCTGAATATTGTTCTTTTTTATATTAGTGTAAAACAATTTCACTTGGTTGATGGCTAATTCTTCTAAGGTTGATCAACTATTTATCTTTTTGAAATCATTATGTCATGGTCAACTAATTAATGTTATGACATAAAGTTTTTTATAAGCTAATGATAATTTTGTGAATGGAAGAAAATGGTCAACATTGTATACAATATTTTGAAAAGTCTCACATAATTAATCATCACTAGCTCTTTTTTATTCTGAATTGAAATTATTTGCTTGTGCTAAATAATTATAATTTAAAACTAAAGAAAGAGATCAAAAGAAACCAGAGTAGTAATGAGAGCCATAGTTTTTTATAAACTAATTAAATATGAAGAAATTATAGATGAAGAGCAGAAATAGTGGGTGAAATAAATCTTGCCTCATAAAATCTTGCTACTGGTAAAATTTATATTTTATAACAGTTGTTTAGTTATCATCACTTTAAAAAGTAGGTTTAATGTTCTAGTCGATTTTTTAAAGTTCTTAAATTGACACTTATATGTGGTGTCCATCAATACAAGTCTCTGCTGTTGCAAAACTTGAAAATATATACCAATTCACTGAAAATTCATAAACACTCCATCCCACTCACACCTCGGTCTGTGGCTTATCGCTAGTAAATAACTCATCCCGTATCTTATCGCGTCCCTCATCAGGTTTGTCACGTGGACAGCTGAGTGTTCTAAACATCAAACACGACAGTTGAAATGAAATGCAAAGTAATTACAAAGTAAACTTGGGAATCTTGTGAAACATTGCATAGAGTTAGTGTGGGAGGTGACTTGAATCATACCAAAATTTCTCACAGATGAGAATCTGACCAAGTTGTACCAGTTAACTAAGCACAGGCACCAGGAAGAACGATGAAGGGAAGGGGTTTCCAAAGAGAGTGACTTGAATACCAAAGCATTAATAGTGACCTTCTGAAAAATGGATAAAATGGATTTTTTTTTTGGCAAAAGCTGTACTTTCTGAGATCAAATGGCAAAAGTTAGAAGTAAAATACAGGAATTAGTAGTGCTTATCTTACACATTTGTCGGCAAAATTACACTCAAGTTCCATTACAAAAAATAGAGCAAAATTTTGGTGTATGCACAATGGATGTTTGCTTTATTTAACATATAATTCAAAGTAAATGGTTTTCATTATTAACTCAATTTTTTATTTCTATTTTCAAGGGATTTTGTGGGTGACTGTACCAGGTAACAATTATTCTCAGGTAACAAGGCTTTCCTTTACGTCATTTACCTTTATCAGATAAATCAAAACCTCTGTTTAATTTTTTTTTTTTTTTGAGGGCAGGTGAGGCCCAGTCAGATGTTTAGTCTTCTTATATGTTTTTCTTTAATGTAGATCATGGTGGTCTCTCTTACTTGGCCAGGGCTTCTATTGATCAAGCATTATTTTGTGGCAGTGATTTCCACACGTGTGTAAACACACAGTCCTGAGAATCTACACGTTTTGAGCACAGCTCCGTGTGACTCCTGTGTGAG
>PVJI01017573.1:0-35366 GCA_004026765.1 Micronycteris hirsuta | reverse complement strand
GGCTGTTGCTGCAGGGTGAGTGGGCTCGAGAGAAAAGCTCACCTGTGACATTTCGCCCAGCGCTTGGGGTCCCAACAGGACAGGCATTCTTAAGACATAAAGCTCACTCTCTTCGCATCATTTCCCCCACTCCTTCCATAGCCGGGAGGAAGAGGGCCCTGGAGAGTAAGCCCCCACCGATGGGCTGACTGGTTCACAGGGGGCCAGCTGAGTGACCGCTTATTTCGGGGTAAAGGACTATGGTAGGGTGATTCCAGTGTTGGCACCTGCGCTGCTGGAGTCAGCGTGGCGCACAGCTGGGAGAGGACGCAACGGGAGGACTGGGCGCTGGGAGAAGACAGCAGAGGAGAGGGTAATGCAACAGCGGCAGGATCTTTAGTCAGCCAGAGCCACGTACAAGTCCTGGGTCCTTCGTTCCTCATGTGACTCCGGGGAAAGCACCTTTCTTCGAAGCGTCTCTTCCTGAGTTGGACGGGAGTAGATGACTTCCCTTTCCCCAGAGTAAGTAAAGGGGTTGCACCTGGAACCTACAAAGCACCTGTGCTAACTGGGTCCTCCCCCGGCTGGGTGGCTGGGCAAGGGAGCGCAGTGATTTCAGTAACTTCTGTACAGGGCGCCCCCCACCCCCCACCCCAGATTGGGGGTTTCCCTAGCTCCTCAATGCGCTGTAAACTGAGAAGCCCCTCCTCAGACACCCCAGAGCAGAGTCGCTGAGCCTCCTCCACTTACCCATCGTCATCAAGGGTGGGCTAAGGGGAGCCCTGGGGGATAAACAAGGCAACCCACCAAGATGCCCCTGAGTGAGTGGTCAAGTGACCAACGGGCAGCTTCTGTCAGGAGGATGGGTGGAGGAGCCCACCCACCAGGACAGCAGGCAGGGACATAGAGCTACCTTTGGAGAAGGAAAGAATAACATAAATGTGTGTGTGTGAGTGCGCGTGCAAGAGAGAGAGAGAGATTGAGAGAGAAAAGAGACTTTGAAACATTGATCTCTCCAGGTTTTGAGAACCTCTCTTTTTGTTCTTTTCTTTTTATTGTTTATGCAATACAGTTGTTCCTGCTTTTTCTCCCTTTCCCCACCTCCACCCAGCCCCTCCCTCTCCCTTCCCTAAATCAATCCCTGAATCCTTGTCTTGGTCCAGGGGTTGTGCATAAAGGTTCTTTTAGTTAATCCCTTCGCCATCTTTCATCCAGTCCTCTTCCTCCCTGAGAGCCTGTCTTGACACTTTCTTCTCTGAAAAATGCCTAATGCTTCCCACTGCGCCCTGTGCTGGGCACCTTCTTTCACCTCTCCTGCCAGTGATGGGGTCCTCAGTGGTCCAGCCCTCCGCCGTCTCACAGCACCCATGTCCCCAGTGACCTTGCCCACTCCTCTGCTTCAACTGCCCCTGTGTCTGAAGATCTCGATATCCCCGGGCCATACCTCCAGACTGAGCCCCACTCCACGTGTCCAGCTGCTTAGTGGGCATCTCCACTTGCAGTCCTACAGGGACCCAGAACTGAACCTGTCCAAGCTGGAGCATACAGTCTTTTATCTGTGACCCCCGCTCTCCCTGGGCTAACAACCCTCTTGGGAAACAGCTGCATCCCATGCCCGATTGCCCAAGTCAGAAGCCCGAATGTCACCCTCTACTCTCTCTTCCCCATGCTCCCCAAGCCTCCTGATTCTTCCTCCTAGTATTAATTTGCTCTGGTTCCCATAACAGAGGGCCGCAGGCTGGGTATCTTAAAGGACGGAAACTTATTTCCTCACAATTCTGGAGGCTGGAAGTCCGAAATCACAGCATCGGCAGGGTCAGTTTCTTCTGAGGTCTCTCTCCTTGGCTTGTAGATGGTCACCTTCCCCCAGTGTTGTCACATGGTCTTCCTTCTGCATGTCTCTGTGTCCGAGTCTTATAAGCAAAGCAGTCCTACGGGATTAGAGCCCACCCTGCTGACTTTTAACGTGATCACCTCTTTAAAGACTCTGTCTCCAAACAGAGTCACATTCTGAAGTAGGGCAGTTAGGACTTCGACAAAACATTTTTTTTTCAGAGGAGGACACAATTCACTCCTTTATGCTTCCAAGCCTACCTCCTTCTTTCTATCCCCAATAATATCACCTAAATGCAATCCCTCATTATTTCTCATTTGAAGAGAACTATCAAACAGTCTCCTCTTTCATTGTCCTGCTCCCAGCATGCCCCTATACGTGCCAATCCGCCCGCTGCTGCTGGAATGATCTTTCTGAAATGCAGACCGGATCAGACCACTTCCCAGGTTAGAACAGCCCTGGTTCTCCGGCCCCTGCGGGCTGGCCTTTGCCTGCGGCTCCAGATTGTGCTCTCACTTGCCCCCCTCGCTCGTCTACCAGGCACGCTGAGCTGCTTTGGGTTTCTCGAAAACATCATGCTCTCCCAAGCCACTGTGCCTTTGTACACGTTTCTCTGTCTGCCTGAAACCATCACTCACCTTTCTCATGTTTTATATACATTCTGTGGGAAACTTCCCACCACCACTTGAATGTAACAGGAGCCATACTCTCGGCCCCCGTGTGAACCTCAGGCCTACTTCTGTGTTCCTAGATTGTGATTGCTGACTCACCCACCTCCTTCTCTAGAGACTCCTTAAAAACAGAAAGACATTTTGCCCTGGCCAGGTGGCTCAGTTGGTTGGAGCACCGTTTCACACACCACCAGAAGGTTGCTGGTTTGATTCTCGGTCAGGGCACGTATGGGAGGCAGGTGACGGATGTTTCTCTCTCACATTGATGTTTCTCTCTCTCTCTCCCTTCCACTCTTTCTAAAAATTAGTAAACATATCCTGGGATGAGGATTAATTTTAAAAAATAGAAAGACATTTTATTCATTTTTGCATTTCACCCCAGCATAAGGCATGCACAGAATAAGGGATCATTAACATGTTTGTTGAACAGATGCACATTTTTCTTTCATAGCACCCAATAATAGTACCATTTCCTGTTTATGCATCTATCTCATCACTGGTCTATGAGTTCCTAGAGGACAAAAACGACGTCTCATTCATCTTTGTGTCGCCAGGCCCTAGCACCACACCAGATACATAAAAATGACTTGGTAATATTTGATGGATGGGGGAGCTGGGATCCACCCAGAGTGTAATCCATTAAATACTCGTAAGCTGAGACGTCTTAAAGTGGTCGAGGCCATTAGAAGCAAGAGAGAACAGGTTGCATATGAGATAGAGAAACCATTTAGGGTTAGAACAAAAGGTAAAGCAGATGTGTGAAAGAAATACAAAATCTGTTTTCTCTTTGCTGGTCTTGGGGAGAGTCAGAGAAACAGAGACCAAGGCTAACTTAATGTTATCTGGAACCAAAAGGTCTTCTCATGAATTTTTTAAAAACGGATTTAAACAGTGCTAGCCGGGTGGCTCAGCTGGTTGGAGTGTCGTCCCGTACACCACCAAGGTTGCAGGTTCAATCTCCCGTCAGCGCGCTGACCTAGGTGTGCGTTCCATCCCTCATCGGGGCACGCACAGGAGGCAACCGACCGGCGTCTCTCTCTGACATCCATGTTTCTCTCTGACATGGATGTTTCTCTCTCCCTTTCTCTCTCTCAAAAATCAATAAAAATATATCCTTGTGTGAGGATTTTCAAAATAATAAATAAATAAATAAAATCAATGCACTTCTGTATAAAAAACTGCGTTAAACAGCCTGTTCACCCGGAGCTCTATTTTCCCATGGACTCTCTGTACATTTCCCTGGGCACTGGCGTAACGTTTCCCTCATAGCTTATCCTGGCTGACGGAATAGCATCTGTTTGTGTGTGCAGCTTTGTGCTTTTCACAAAAGGCTCATGTGACCCTTACCATAACCCCCCGGAGAAACTGAGTCTCAGAGTTTAAGGCATTTGTTCAACGTTAACAATGTGAGTTTCCTCAGGCCTACTTGGCTGTGTATCCAGGTGGGATCAGGTAATGAAAGTACCGAAGACTTCACTAGCTCTTGAACCTCCCTCTGAAGGTAGCCCTTCAGCTGTTTGCCAAGTTCACCTCCGAGAGTCTCAGGACAGGTCACAGAGGTTGTCAGAAAGGCAAACTGTGGGCGAGTCTGACACTGAAGGCCCCCAAAGAATCATGCCTTTGTGTACCTAAGCCTTTGTGTAGTCCCTCCCACACTGACTCTGGGCTTGGCCTTGGGACATTAGCGTGGGGGCAGTAAACAGAGGCCTGCAAAGTGCTTGTGCGTCTGGCTGCTGGGGCTTCTCCCACCACCTTGTGATGGAGCCTGTGGGGCAGAGATGGGTCACCCCAGCCGAGTAACCTGCATCAGCCAGGCCCTCGGCCGCCGGACAGCCGATGGCAGCCACTCGAATGACCTCGGGCAGATGGAAGAATCACCCCACCGAGCCCAGCCCAAATCACGGACCCACATAATCATGAAAAAATGACATCATTGTTGTTTTGAGCCACTACTTTTGGGATGTTGGTTACGTAGACAATAGATACAGTGTCTTTTCATTTCACTCTGCCCCGAGTTTCCCGCTGAAGGTCACTGCCTCTGAAGTCAGTGCAGACGGCATCTCACCATTCCTGCTGCTGTGGGGAGCCTGCTAGTTAACCCTGACACCTGCAGCAGAAGTGCTATCCTGCTTCCCCATTGGAATGGTGTTCCATGGAGTACCCAGCATGCTAAAACATCTACCCAAACACACGTACACACGCGTGTATGCATGCGCACACACTGATGCCTCAGAATTTGCAATGAAAAAGTTTGTTGTTGAATCTGCCAGCAGGAAGGAAATAAAGAGAGGCCCTTACCTGCCAAAAGCAACTACCACACCCACACCTCTGCACCTTTTCATCAATATTCCAGGCTTTGTCTTATACACTAACATACTCTGAGACCTGCTCTGGGAAATGCCTCATAGTTAGCAAGGCTTTGGAGTCTCATGATACTCTGCTAGAGAAGAAGAAATCTCATAACACTCAGCAGAGCTGGGAAGAGCAGACCTGTGTTCTTAATACAGCAAACTTCAAAAAGGCTAATTGAAAGGGCCGTAGACATCTAGTGAAATACTAAGGAGCTGATTCCTTTAGCGATCGCCAGTGCTCTGTTCTCAGGGAGGGGCTGGCTGCTTCATCGCCAGCTCTCCATTCTGCCCTCCGTCCTTGCTCTCCCCCCCCCTTCCCTCATCCTTCAGTGAGGCCCTCAGGCGTAGACTCCTGGCAGCCCCAGCCATCAGTTCGCCAGTTCACAAGTTTGTGTGACCCCTGCTGCCATCATGAAGTCACGGTGTGCTGGAGCCTGGGTGCATGATCTGGTCAGCTGACTCTAAGTTTAATGCTGCTCTGCACCCCACGTTCATGGAAGACCTTACCAGTTGATCCTGGATCTCTTTCCTGCTAGCCTGGCATGGCTCTAGAAACCCTTTCAAACGAGCATCCAGACAGTCCCTAGTCAGCAACTGGAGATGTTCACTGTGTTAATTAGCTAAGTAAGCGCGGCCGTCACCAAGTACCACAGACTGGGTGGCTTAGGCAACAGGCATTTACGCCTCACAGTTCTGGAGGCTGGAAGTCGGCCACCAAAGTGTCAGCAGGGTTAGTTTCTTTTGAGGGCTGTGAGGGAAGGGTCTGTCCCACGGCCCCCTCATTGGCTTATAGATGGCTGTCTTCCTGTGTCTTCTTATCATCTCTTCTGTGAATGCGTTTGTGTTCATATTTCCCTTTTTTATAAGAATACCAGTCATATTGGATCAGAACTCATCCGAATGACCTCATTTTAACTTAATTACCTCTGTAAAGACCCTGTCTCCAAGTCAGGTGACATTCTGAGGTACTGGGGGCTAGGGCTACAGTATGTCTTCTTGGGAAGACACAATTCAATCCATAGCAGTCTGTAGATAAGGCCCATTTTCCTTCCTTCCTATACTCTGCTACTCTGAACTACACACAGGCCTTCTGCTCTGAGAAGAATGCATGCAAGGTTTGGGGAGAAAGGCTGGGTGTGGGGCTGCTCTGGCTCCGGGGCCTACCTGGGGAGGCGAGGTCCCAGCCTGGTTCAGGCTCTACGTGTGTCCTTTCCCAAAGCTGCACGTTGTCAGAATGGACAATGACGGAAGATTGAAATGTTGGTACCAAATATTTGTTGTTCCTCCTCAGAGGAGGATTATACTTCTCTGTCCCACAGGAGGGTAGTGACTTCCATTACCTCTGCTGACAGCCACCAACCACCAGCCCTGTGAGTGAGGCCACCGACCACCAGCTGACTTTAACATTTATTGCCAGAGTTTGGGGCCTTCCTCTCTTATTTCCTCTACCTGCTTTTAAGTGGATTAAGACCTGTGATCAGACTTTGTACAGTTTCAGATGTGGGCTTGTTGTCTCTTCCTAATCACATCATTTCCCATCAGGTTTCTGACTCCAGGGGGTCAAACACTGCTGTGACTAGTGTTGGCGTCCAGTCCCATCTTTGTCCCTGGCTCGGTCCCAAGATATCCCATGCATTCCAACCCAAAGCCTGAGATTGCCTTGGAACAAAGGGATCTAGTTACGTAAGAAATAGTGGATCCATTTATAGTATAAGGAGGGGGAGGGAAGACTGTTTTAGAAGCATATGAGGAAGTTGCTGTTCGGGTTGTGATTAGGTTATGCAAACAGAAATTGGTTAGCTGTCGGGAAAACACAAGGCCAAGTTGGAATCTCAAGCTGAAACCATGGTTTCAAGTGACTGTTTTTGCTCTGAAAGCACAACCTTGTTTTCTTTCCTCCGTCAGAGCCAGGGCCAGCGGACCCTGCCAGGGCCTTGTGAATCATTTCCTTACCCAGCAATACAACCCATAGTTTATTTCCCAGCTTGTCATTCATGAACTACAGCAACATGGACTCCAGGCTAACTCATTCTTCTTTGCAGTGGTCACAATTAGGTGACAACTGCCACTTGACTAAGCAAACGGGTTGGCCAATGGCTCCTGTTGCCATTAATTAAGGAAGGGGGGAAGGTATGAGGGGCCCTGGTCAGAGATGTAGGTGGTCATTTAAGGGGACTGGGACTGCGAGTTCACTGTTGGGATTTACCTCTGACACTGGTCTGTCGTATGACCTAGGGGAGGGCCCTTCATCTTTCTGTGCTCAGTTTTCTCATCTGTAAGGTTACACTAGTGAAGGTCTTCACACCTATTTATTTGATTCTAAACTTTTTGAAACCAGGGCCTCAGCTACCTGCCCCACCGGTTTCTCTTCAGAAGGGTGTGGTTTTTTCTTTATATAGTCCACTCTGTTTCCCAAACACAACGGGCAGTATAATGATTCGGATGATTGGCTCATTACAGTTCTAAAAATAGAACGAGTCACTTAGAACTCCTACTAATCGACCCCCTGAGGCTGATGACTCAGTGGGTAAAGAGGTAACACCTTCTCCTCTTTCGGATTTAACTTGAAATGTACATGTTGTGTGGCATCCGAGGGATCCAGGAGCAATGAAGCTGGAGGATTTAGAGGATGGAGGATTTAGAGGATAGGGGACTGTTGATCCTGTGGCTCGGGATTTCTTACTTCCGAGCCCTTGATCTAGTCCTATTAGCTTGCCAGCTGCCTTTCCGCCTGATCGGCTCAGCAAAACCTTGTTGCTCTTTCAAGGCTTCTGAAGCGTCTCCTGCGAGGCCTTCCTCAATCCTTCTCCGCATTCCCCTAGAGAAGGGGTCCCCCTCCTCTTCTCTCTCTATAGGCACTACTGTGTTGTGACACATTGCTTTGCACCGTGCTCTGTTACAAGGTCTGAACGTCAGATCCCGTAGAGTACTTGCATATAGCAGGCAAATGGAGGATTCACTCGCCTGGGTCTCATTTCCTTCCTCTGTTGCATGTCATGAACTCTCACCCCATCTGCTCCGTTCCTCAGTCTCAGTAAGTTCATGTCTCAACCACTTTCTTAAGTGCTGCGGTGGGCACTGTGAGGGGCCTCCCTGATCTCCCTTCAGAAATGGAGGAATTGTTTCCCCTGGCGGAGTGCAGCTATCAGCACACTGCACAACTGCCTAGCTAAAGAGAACCCCTCCTTCAAGGTCATGGCCCTCTCCTACGGCAACCCGCATGAGTGACTAAACTATAGGAGTTTACACGGGCTTCCCACCCCAGTTTGGTACAACTCGGAGGGGCCCTCGCAGCTTCAGAGATTCCTGTGAAATTGGCTGAGGCCTTCATCAAGACTGTGTCACTGCCCAAGTTCTCTGTCTGCTCTTCCCTGTTATTGCTATTGATTCCAAGAGCACCCCTAATGGAAGTCATGTATACCGACTCCATCTCAGAGCCTGCTTCCCAGGTACCTGCTGCGTACCAGACACTGTTCTAGGTTGTGGGGTAAGAGTGGCGAACAAGAGCAGGTCCGGATAGAACATTCTTCTCTTGGGAGGAGACGGACAATAAACAAATCTACATATCAGACAAATAAGGGAGTGAGAAAGTGACTCAGGAAGTAGAAGAGAAATGATATATACCATATTTTGTCGTGTATAATGTGCTTTATTTTTGCCCAAATTTTTGAGGGAAAGATAAGGATGTGCATTATACATGGGTGTAATAAAGAGCAGAATAATTCCATGTATAATGCCCACAAAGATGTGGGTGACATTATACATGGCAAAATATAGTATATATATTTTTAACATCAGCCAGTTTGTGCTTTATTGACTGCGTACTTCTGCAGTGGGTCTAGCAGCTCCTTCCACTGCTGCTTCTTGGTCTTCAGATTCCTCTTCGTGCTCGTTGAGCCAGTGGCATCTGGCACGTGTTTTCTTGGGCCTCATATCCAGGGGCATGTGCTTCTTGCCTTTGTAGAATTTCCTGAGGTTCTCTTTCTGAGTCTGGTTAGTGACGTTGACAACATGGGCAATGGATGTGCAAACAGCTTGGGTCTTGGAGAGCTGGGAGACCCCGCCTGTCACTTTGGCAATGCACAGCTGGGACAGCTCCAACTTCAGGTCATCCAGCTGTTCCAGCAGCCACTCCTTCTTGCCAGGAAGGTCTCCGGCCTTACTGAGTGTTGGTCAATTGCTTGAGGGCATTGTTGAATGGTCCATGTAGGGAAAGAAAAACTTTTCCTCTATCCTCTTAGATTTAGTTCTAGGTGACTGTGAGTTAAACGGACATGAACTGGAGCAAGTTTTATTTTGTATGCATGTGGGGTGAAGAAGTGAAAACCCAAAGAGGGCTTAGACCCAGGGGTTATATACCATTTTAATGAAGGGTGATAAAGGCATAGAGAAGTGACTAGACAATGGAAATACAGGGGTGGTTTGGGCTTTTAGGGCTGTTACATTGTGGAAGGTGACTAGGAAATGTATGGTACACAGAGGTTGCTCACTAAGGGTCGTTATGCAGACTCACGTTAATGATGTCTTCAGGGATAAGAGTCATCGCCCTTGATTAAAAGTGTCCTCTGCTCCTGGTGCTGGAGAGGGAGATGCCTTTCCAAATGGAAATTCACGCTACCTTTGCAAAGGGAAATTGATGCCCTGCTTTTAGGTGGTAAGAGGGAGGCAGACAGTTTCTCCTATGCATATTTCTTAATTGCCTTCAGCTCAAAGTAATCCTTAAGTCCAAGTGGCATATTTTGGAGTGGCCTCTCCTGATGCCCTCTGTCAGCTAAGGAGGTCCTGATTTCCAACAGAGCAATGTCTAGAAAATAGGAAGTAGAAATAGTAAATTAAACAGAAAAAACCACCACTTTATAATGCCCGTCTAAAACTAAAGAAAACCCAACTTTATTTAGGAATCCTCCTCCTACCCCCATCCTCCGTATACCCATTGCCACTGCTCTAGTTGAGGCTCTCAGTTCGGCTGTCCCAGTAGTCTCCCAACTTATTTCTCTTTTCCATTATTTTTATCTGCAAGCCAGTCTATAAACCTGCTTAGATTACGTATTCGTACGATAACTGTCACTGTGTCGCTGGCTCACTCAGAATCCCAGTTTCTCAGTCCCTGCAAGATAAAGTCTAAACTAATTTCTATTTTCAACACTTTTCAGTCTGGTTCCCAGTTTACCCATGCCATTCGGGTATCCCCATCTTCCCTCCCCTGAATATCCCGCTCCATTTAGACTCATTTACTCGATGGTTCTTAACCACTGCATGCTCTTGAAACGCGTCACGCTCTGTGCTTGGAATGCTACAGCCTCTCTGCCTGTCTGAGGTGCTCCACACTTCACGGACTGCTCAAGTAACACCTCTCCTTACCCCTTCTCCACCCTGCAATACCACCAATTATTTATATTACTCCTTTAGCTCGTACATATTCCTAAATTGATAATCATCTCTTATGTGTCCATTTCTTACCTCCCTAGCTAGATTGTAAGCTTTTACCAAGCAAAAGTTATGCCTTTTACTTCTTTGTCTGACCCTCAGCAGTTTTGGAGTTGGAAAGTCAACCCCTTTTCAGCACTTAATGTTGTGTGCTGACTTAGAGACAAAAACCATTCCGCTAGGGAGCCCTCGTGCGACACTGATTGGTGGTTCCAATTACAGGAAGCACACATGGGAAGCCACCTCCCATTTGTTTTCACTCCATTAGGAAATTCTTTGTGTTAATTCAACATTTCGTCCTATGACCCATTAAGTAAAGCTTCTTTGAAAGCAATTCAATTAAAACCCCGTGATTTTTGCAAGATTGCCAACAATTCTAGACTCTCTAGGCAAAACCATGGCTTACAAAATGCACATTTTCGGACATCACCGTAGCAGTGGAGGAGCACTGCAGCTCAGGCTTCTTTGAGGCTGAAGTTCTGACAAGTTCCTCCCATGCCGCTGAGGTCACTTGGCCGGTAAACAGATTTTGTAAACGTAGCTTACTGTCCAAAAGCCGCCGCGACGGCCAGTGGGAGTGGGGGGGGGGTTGGGGGAGTGGAGGGATTGAGCAAAAAAGAAAAAGGACTCATGGACAGCAGTGTAGTGAATCCTGGGGGAAGGGGGCGCAAGGGGACTAAAAGGTTATATAAAAAAATACAATAACAATTTTTTAAAAAGCTGCAGCATAGGCCCTGGCTGGGTAGCTCAGAGGTTAGAGCGTTGTCCTGATACACTGAGGTCGTGGGTTTGATCTCTGGTCAGGGCACAAAGAAGGATCAACCAATGAATACATAAGTAAATGGAGCAATGAATCAATCTATCTCTCTCTTTCTCCTTTCTTTGCTCTCTCTCAAATCACTTTTTAAAGCTGTAGGATAAGAAATGCAAACTGCTCTAGTTCAGTTTGAACCCCAAACAAACGCGTACATACTCACAGACACGTACATGCACACAGACACACACATACACACACATACACACAGACACACACAGACATGCACACACAGATACGTACATGTACACAGACATGTACATGCACACAGACACATGCATGCACACAGATGTGCCCATACACACAGACATGCCCATACACACAGATGCGTACATGCACACAGACACACAAATACGCAGACACACAAACACACATGCACACAGACACACAGATATGCACACACACAGACACACACATGCACACACACAGACACACACATGCACACAGGCACGTGCGTGCACACAGATGTGCCTATGCACACAGGTGCACCCATATACACAGACACGTACATGCACACAGACACAGACATACACACAGGCATGTGCACACACAGACACATGCACACACAGACACACACATGCACACAGACACACATGCACACACATGCACACAGGCACGTACACACAGACGCGTACATGTGCACAAACATGTACATGCACACAGACACGTGTGTGCACACAGATGTGCCCATACACACAGGTGCGCCCATATACACAGACACGTACATGCACACATATACATACACACAGGCATGTGCACACACAGACACACACATACACACAGACACACACATACACACAGACACATACATGCACACAGACACGTGCATGCACACAGACATGTACATACACATGCTTTCTTTGCCTAAATAAGTATATGAGCAACCTGGGTGCACTGACACAGCCCCAGCCACCGAAGTTCAAAACAGCGGTCACCACTTCATAGTACCTAAAGTTCTTCATTCCCCGAATGAAAAGTCGCCCTCTTTAAAACAGTCTTTTCTGTACCGGAACTGTCATTTTCCCAGGAGAGATTTATTGATCGCTTACAATTCACCAAATTGCAGTAAACGATACAAAGAAAAATAGTGCCTGAGTTCTTTCCTCAAGTTAACAATCTACTAACAGGTGGTGGGTAATATAAGGCTATTAAATTCAAGTTCAGGTGCCAGGAGAGATGTGTACATTGGAAATGGGGGGTAATACATGGAAGGAGAATATCTTGGGTGGAAGGGAAAGGACTGGTCAAAAAAGACTTCAGAAAGGATGTCTTAAAAGATGCTCACTTTGTTGACAGTTCCTCAATAAGCTAAACATAAAATAAACAAATGACTCAGCCATTCCACTCCTGGGTATGTATCCCCCAAAACTGAAACAGGTGCAAATAAAAACTTTGTCCACAAATATTCACAGCAGCACTATTTACAATAGCAAAGAAGTTGAAACAACCCAAATGTTTATCCCTGGATGAATGGATAAGCAAAATCAAGTATATCTGTACGATGGAATATTATTTATCCATAATATGAAATGATGTGCTAACATGCTACAACATGGATGAACCTTGAAATCATTTGCTAAGTGAATGAAGCTAGTCACAGAGGCCACAGATTACAAGATTCTGTCTATATAAAATATCTAGAATAAACAAATCCATAAAACAGAAACAGATTAGTCATCGCGAAAAGATTTGGGGAGGTGGTGGACATGGGGAGTGACTGCTTAATGCTTACAGAGTTTCCTTTTGGGGTGATGAAATGTTCTGGAACTAGGTGCGTTGACAGTGAAGACAGCACCAGGAGTTAGACCAGAGGAGTCAGACTGGACCTTGTTGGATCAGCAACCTCGGTACTCGAGTTCTGGCTAAGAAAGAATTCAGAGCCAGGTGCAAACTATAAGAGAAAGTTTATTTAGAAAGTCACAGAGGTAGCGGAAGTGAGCTGTAGGAGAAGTGGGCTCAGGAAACAAGGTAGAGAGGCCAAAGGATGGTTCTTGGAACCGAGGAGAAAGGGAGAGGTAAGAAAACCTCGGGGAAGGGTGTGGGGGCAGGCGCTGGTGTGCTCCATGGAGAGAGCCCAGCTGGGTCCCCTGTCTTGAGGGTATTTATCGGGTAGCCTCAGAGGAGGATCCCAATAGAATATTCATCAGCTTTCCAAGGGTGTCCTTTCAGAGTTGTGGTCTCTGCTGATTGGTTGGTGCCAGAGCAGGGATATTTTGTCAGTGCAGCTGGTCCTGAGGTCAGCCATGGCGTCCCTTGTCTGGTTTTGCCGCTTTTCTGGGCCTGAAGCTGAAACACACCTGAGGCCTAGATGTATTTGAAGCGGGTCAGAGCTTCATTGTCCTGGGGGCTCAGTGCTTCAGGGCTCTTCCCCAGCCCCCCTGTCCTTTCCCTGTCTGAGGGGTCCAACCCGCATGACTAGCAAAGTGCTGGGGAGGAAAGGGCAGGGGAGGGTCCGAGTGCATGAGCAGGATATGAAAGGCCGGGGGTCTAAACTGCGGGCCCAGTGATGTGCTAGGGGAGGAAAGGCCACCCTGGGGCCAGGTCACCCAGTTTTGCCCTTTGCTAGCCCCCCCCCACCCCCGGCTTTCCGCCCTGGTGACCTTCTGTACCTGCTCCATCATCCTTGCTCAGCTCATGGCTGTCTAACTGCCTACCACAGGTAGTGATAGCGGTTGCACAGTTAGTGAATGTACTACATGTCACTGAGTTGCTGAATTTACCCTTTAAAAAAGTTAAAATGGTAAATTTTATGTTGTGTGTATATTACCGTAATAATAATAATAATAATAATGACTATAATAAAAACACATACACAATTGACACAGGGGGACAGAACGTTGTGGGAAGAGGGAACAAATACACGTGGACCTGAAACTCCCCGGTGAGTGGCTTTAAGAGATTTGATGTGACTGGTGCCAATAGCATCTCCTAGTCACTATGGCAACCCAAAAGGCCCCCAAACCTCACACATTTCCAAACACCCCCAAGGGGTAGTGTCCACAGCCAAGAACTGCTGACTTAGACATTAGGCACTTTTCAAATTAAATGTAAACATGTCCTTCGTGATGACCAGGATATTTAAATTAGAACTCATTCCCACCGGAGGATCTTAGCTCGTGGATTTGAGGTCATTGACACAGGAGAGGCACTACTCTGGCATGGTATTCCTGTGATTTTGTAAGCCTTCGTAGAATCGGCAGACTGATTAATTAATTAAAAATTATTGCTCCATTAGGTATGACATGTACTGAAATTCAGGAAATTGTATTAAAATATGGGCAGGAAGATAGTTTTATGTCCAGACAAGAAGTCTTCATGATATTTTATTTAAAAGTGATTTTACGGCAACACAGACTTGGAATGTGGCCTTGCGTTATGAGACACTTAAAACTAATGTGGTGGGCCACTCTGAAAAAGATTAAATGTTATAGATATTGAACTGCTTCTTTAGGATTCTGTCCACTAAGTGATATTGGATGCTATTGATTGGGTTGGGGAAAGCCTTTTGAGACCACGTTTTCTGACCAAAAGAATTTAAAGGGGACACAAATAGAAGGGAAACCCGTTTAAGTTTTTGCTTCAAAACACCCTTCCAAGAAGGGCCGTCTGCTAGCACATCCATTAAAAGGTAGATTCATCACCAGTTCAGCTGGAAAACAACACCCATCCCCGTTTGTCCCTGGGCCTTGGTCAGGCATGGCATTGGTCAGAATCCCTTTGTTCCCTCTTTGATTGCTGGGTTAACTAAATGAGAACCTTGTTACAGGGGAGTATATTAGCCTATTGAGTCAAGATCTTTAAAAATGGGTGGCAGAGAATGGAAGAAAGGAAGGAGAGAAGAAAGCAGAGAGGCAAAAATTCAAGCGACTACAATTCACGCACACACATATATATCCTGGTAGATATAAACAGAATTTCTTTTTAACAGACACTCCTCTCGTGGACCCAACCCCCACACGTGTAAGCATAAACACTTATCTACACATACATACTCCTACACACGTCCCTGTAAGAGATTGAAAAAGAATAATTTAGCACATAATTTTGGTGCTTCTTTTAGGTATCAACCCTTATTCAATTGGCTTAGTACCACCCTGGACACCAGCTCCTCCCTTCCGTCATCTGTATCAGTGCAGCCACGCCGAAGTCCATTCTCCTGACCGTCCCCATTGCCTCTTCACCCTATTATCTTCTGGCACAAAAACACAACTTCCTTTACATCCCTGATTCGGGTGATAACACCACCCCCCATCTCCCCTCCCAGCAACCTCTTAATTGTACCATCGAATGGCTTTTCCCAATCCTTGACTTCTTAGCTATTTTGCAGCACTGAGTCTTTCAATAATTCACCCAAGAAGTATTTGCTGTGAGCTTACCATGTGCCATCATGGTTTCGGGCATTAGGAAAACAGGTAAGACAGATAGGATCCTGAAACCCTCTTTTCCTGTCTCCAGTGTGGGGAGGGAAGAGTTTCCCCTCTTCCCCATCTTAGTTCTTCTGGGTGGCCTTGGAATTAAACTGACATGAGACAGCTTAACAGGAGAAAATAAGCAACCTTATTATGTATGCACTTAATGGGGGTTCTGTGAGAATGTGGGACCCTGAGGACAAATTGGGCAGTTGCTCCTTATATGCCATCAGAGAGAGGGGTGGTGGTTTGGACTTCAAAGGGGAGGAAGGCAATTCATAGGTAGCTGAAAAAGACCAAACATGTAGTGAACAAATTCTCTCTGGGCCACCAGAAACAATGGGAAGCACAGGGGAGTCTACCAAACAGGCTTTGCTAGATATTTCCCTGCCTGCCACACTTAATTCCTATAGCCAAGGTGATTATGCTAAGGCAAATTGCTAAGATGAATAGTTCCTTTCCTTAAGCAGGTTTTTCTATCTGGATTCCTTCAGGGAGGTAAGGAGGAGGGCCAAAAGTTCTGAGTCTTTTGTTTCTCAAAAATAACCAGCTTAAAATAATCAATATCCCAAAAGGCATATTTTGGTGTAGCAAACTTTGACCCCCGCTCCCGGCTCACACCAGTCTCATATGGTTCAAGCATCTCAATTTCATTTGAATCAATGTAATTGTTATTGAGCTAGTATCTGTCTGCTGTCTAAATCACTCAGCTAGCCCCTGTCACTTTTCTAAAGTCATTGTTACTGGGCTAAAGGCGTTCATTTGCCTGCATGCATCAAAGCCCAGTCAAACTCGAACAGGAGTTTGCAGCCAAGAACGCAAGGTTTTATTATTTCAGGAAATGATGCTAAGCCTGGCGTTGCAGGGAAGCTAGTGTGCTTCAAGACCTGGCTCCCTGCTGGCTTCTAGGGGATGGGTTTTGTAGGGGACAAGGGTGGTAGGGTCGTGGTGAGGACTGTGGCCTCCACTGTTTGGTCAGCGTGAGGGTAAGAGGTGGTTGATCTTTGCAGCTGGTCCTGATGTCAGACATGGCGTCACTTCACCCAGTTTTTCAAGGGTGTGGGCAGTGGGGTCGGAGCTGAAAGACAAATGAGGCCTAGATGTTATCTCTAGTTTGAGTGAAACTCTGGCTCTGTGGTGAATAGACCCGAGCCTTTGTTCCTAAGATTATTTGATACAGTCCAGAACCTCATTGTCCTGAGGGCTTAATGATTAACAGAGTGGACAGGAAAGGGAAGGGGAAGCAGGTAAATCAGGATACTGGTAGTCTGGACCAGGCCAGCTTGAATCAAAAGGAAAGAAGGAGAAAAGGTCGTATTAAAGAAACGAAGTTTCTGCTTGGTTACGCCATCGTGATTTTCCACTCCCTTCCATTACTTTAGATCTGCCTCTCGAACAGAGACCAGTCTCTGCACAAATTTCTCAGGAAACTTCTCTTGTCTCAACTAAATGTCCTCTCTTCCTCTTTTGTTGCCCACGGAACTCTCATCTCTTTCAGCACTTACTCATTTTACCTTTAGTAGAGTTTTTTATTTATATATTTTATTTCCTGTAGTCCATGACTTCCATGAGTGCAGGAAATGTGATTTATTCATTTTTGTGTACTCCATGGGTCTCAGCTGAGTAGTTGGTACTCAGTAAATGTTTGTTGAGTGAATGATTGAGCTCGTGTTTGGTTCAAAATACAGTTTATCATTCTGTGGTTTTTTTTTTCTCTCCAGGTAGTTCAAAACGAAACCCACAAGACATTAATTCAAAAAATGTGGATCATTTATTTCTACTAAAAGGGAAAATACAGCCACGTACTGACATCTATGTGTGATAATGATCAATTTAGAGATTATATTGAAATTTGAAAACAAATTAATTATAATCGAGAAATGTAAAACCATTCACTAATTATAGCAAAGAGCAAAATAACTTTTGAGTCCTCAATCACGGTCGAAAAACAGGATTCTAAATTAATGCAAAGGTAGGCAGTCCTTTGTGAATGTTTGATTTATAGAATAGCAAACAAGAACGGGAACGTTCAGAACGTTGACATTCAGAACTCCCCTCTTCGAGGCACCTTTTCTGTGCTCCCCAGTTGGGAGCAATTTTGCCTTCTCTGGGGCAGATACACAGCTTGCGTGGATAGCAGGTAGCTAGGAACCCCTGTCACAGCTGTCCCCAGCAATGCAGGTCTGTGTCTATCACTGGGCTGAGGGACATATGTTCACGACATTACAGCAGGAAACACGAAATGGATATTTTATCCAAAAAAGAGATGCTATAAATTAGGCTAAATATATCAAAATGAAGCTCTTAATGGTTCTCTTATATTATATTTGAGTTAAATGGCTCTTGGAATCAGGCCTGGTAACCTAACCATAAAACCTTAATGGTTTGGGCAATTGCATTTTGAATTCCTACCAGCAAACCAGCTTTTGAAACCCCCTCTTTCGGTCCATTGTTTTAGCATCTGGGAAAAACTCTCTCTCTCATTCTTCCATGGCCCTTTTGACCTAGCAACGGGACTCTAGGTCCCCTGACCTCTGTCTGGGGGTCTGGAAGGTTTCACACGCAGACATACCGTTTGCTGCATCGCACTTGAAACCCATGCCAGTGGCATTTCTTAGAAAGTAAGAAAAATAACACAAAAACGAAACTGTATAAGAAATGAAGCATTGAAGATGATTCTTGAAATGTTCTCTCTGAGATTTATTGCTATTAGATTTTATTCATCCGCGCAAAGAACAATTTATTTTCTCACATAATTCACCTAAAACCTATGATGTGTTCTCATCTGCTCTGAAATCATAAACTCACAAGGTTGGAAGAGCCCTTGGAGATCATTTGGTCCAGTGCCCTCATTTTTCCTGCAAATACAATGAAATCGCTTCAGTTTTATCTTTATCATAAATTCTATGTGCCACAAATGGTGTGAATACTTCCTCTGGGTTCCCGGTGTAGCTGACTGGGTTTTATGTTTATAAAACTGTGGGGGGAATTAATACAAGATGGATGAAAACAATATCAGAATCAAGTCTATAAAGTGAAACTCTGGAAAAAGACCACAGACTCAAAATTTTAAATGAAGACTCTGCATGCAGGAAGAAGAGGAAGAAGCGCCCAATAGCAGTGGCTTAACTCCCCGACTCCTTGGCACCTTGGCGATGCACTTAATCTTTCATCTAACTTTTTGGAAACCAGCTTGGTAATTTGAGCAAATAGCCAGAGGCCCCTTTATAAGGACTGCCTTCGTGGGTGGGGATGTCTTTGTCCAGAAACTTTTTACTGTCACAATTGGGTCTTTCTTAGGACACAGGAAAGCCGTGAGCAGGGATGCCTGGTAAAACGGGAGGAGTTGTCTTTTTGGGTCTTTTGTGATCCAGAGGGTTATGGATACATGTACCATAGAGAGTGAGGGGTGTCTTTATCAGGTGGTGGAGAAGACCAGGAAATGGAGGAAGGTGGCATAAAAGCACATCTCTTAAACCCGGGTGCGGGTAGAAAGAAAACTGTTGCAAACCAGAATGAAATAACCTCTGGATCAAACTCCTTGACTCTTCAGCTGGATCAGTTCCACCTTCATCTGCATTTCATACTGAGATTCCTTGTGACATTTTCTTTTATTAAAGGGTGTTCAAAAAAGACTTAACAACTATTGATCGAGTTTGACTCCCCTCGATTTAAATCAATGAAGAGACATTAATTAAGCGCCTGCTACATTTTCTGAGTTATGGTGTTTCTGGGTTTATAAAATTGAATTAAGACACATTTCCTGCTATTCAGAAGTTTATCATCTTATGGGAAGGACAGACTCATCTATCACCACAACAGAGATGATAGGAGCAATGGGAACACAGATGAAGGAGCAATTAATTCAGCCTCTCAGTCTCACAGCCAAATAAAGCTATACAAAGATAATGTTTGAGTTAGATTTAAATGTGTTAGAAGTGTGTCAGGCGGACAAATAGGACAGGCTTACTCAGGAGCAAGCATGCCCGGTGTGGTTGGAGTTAGGTGCCGACAGGGCAGCAGGGAATGACGGAGGGCTCTGGAGAGGGGCACTGGGGCCAGGCTGCGAGGTCAGCGAGGGACGCGGGAAGTGGTCACTGGTTGTTGATATTATTGTTTTAAGAAGGGGGATGAAAGAATCAGATCTATACTTTAAGTAGGTAACCTTGGAAACAACGTGGAGGGTGGAAGAGGGAGGAGAGCCCAGTTGGGAGGCTTGGAAAGAGTCTAATTGGAGGAGGGTGAGCAGCTGGACTCCCAGCAGGTCTGGGTGGGGGAGGACACGTGCAAGAAATGTTTGCAGGTGGAATTGGTTGTATTTGCTGCTAAACTGCATGTGAAAGGCAAAAAAGAAAAGGAACCAAGTGGAATCTTAGGGCTATATCTTGGAAGGGGGGTGGATTATGGTTCTATTATTGTCTCCAAAAGATAGACTCTCAGCTTGGACAAAGTGGTAAATATATCATCCTGAGAATCTAAGTTTGGGTTAAGAAAGCAAACTGAGCTGCAGCTGAGCATCTAGACACTATCTAAAAGCATTCCTTTTCTAGATCGTGTCTAGGACAAGAGATCTAGACACTATCTAAAATCATTCTTTTTCTAGATCGTGTCTAGGACAAGAGATCTAGACACTATCTAAAAGCATTCCTTTTCTAGATCATGTCTAGGACAAGAGATCTAGACACTGTAAGATCATTCTTTTTCTTGTTTTCCCTCCCTGCTAAACATACACTTCTCATTTCAGCTTTTTTCTATGTTAATTTTTCCTCCTCACTTTTGCTTTAAAAAAAACAAACAGCTTCATTGAGGTATTGATGACATAAAATGAACTTTACAGATTTAAAGTATACCTTTTGTTAAGTTTTGAAATGGAACTATCATTACAATCAGGATAGTGGACATACCTATCACACCCAGATTCTCCCTGTGCCTGTTCGGAATTCCTCTCCCCTGCCCCGCTCTGCTGCTCCCGATCCTTCTCTCCCCAGCATTACCGATTTGCTTCCTGTCGCTATTGAGTAGTTTGCATTTTCAAGAGTTCTGTGTAAATGCAATCACATAATAAGTATTTATTTTTGTCTAGATTCTTTCACTCACATTGATTCATGTTGTTGTGTATCTGTTGTTCATTCCTGTTTATTGCTGAGTAGTTCTATCACTCTGCCTTTTTCTGTGTTAGTTTCCGTCTTTCATTGCTGCCTGGCTATTCCCTGTGGAGGGAAGTCTGGCCTGTGGATGTCCCAGGATTTACTTTCTGTGGCTGCCTCCACCAAGAACTGATTCTTAATCTGATCCCAAGTTCAAAAGTTCCTGAGGAGGGATCTGACGGACCTGCTGTGGGTCAGACACCCACCCTGGGCCACAGGACTGCGGTTGCGTGGGCAGCAACACGAGAGCATGACAGAGCCATGAGAATCTTATAATGCGTGTGACTCCAGCCGTCAGTCCACATGGGGACAGCCCTCTGACCTTGCCTGCTCTTCAGATTCACGGTGAAATGGTGAAGTGCCTCATTCTAGGATGCATTCCAAACGCATCCCATATTAAATGTAAAAAGTAAATCCTAAAGGGAGAGTTTCTCTATAAATTCTATAAATTCTCTATAGAAGACTTTTCTAACTATGATACAAAATCTAGAAGTCATCAAGTAAAAGATTTCAAATTAAATTCCATAAAAATAAGAATCCTTGCTTGGCAAAAAAGCTCCTTGAGCAAAGTAAAAAGACAAATGGCAAATTCAGAGCAAATTGTTGGTAACTCATTGCACACACAAAGTTTAATGTTCTTAGTATTTTAAGAGCTCCTGGAGGTCAATAAGAAAAAGTTCCACTATGCAGAAGAAAATTGGGCAAAAATGTAAAGAGACAGTTGACAGAAAAAAATACAAACAGTTCTTACATGAAGAGGCAACCTCCCTTATATTAAGAGAAATACAAATTCAAACTGCAATGAGATACCATTTTCCTATCAAATTAGTAAAAACCTACATGTATTACTGCACAGTGTTGGTAAGGAAGGGAGAAATGGGCATTCTCCTACACCACTGTTGCAAGTGTCAACTGGTGCCCCCTTAGGAGAAAAATTTAGTAATGACCATGAGAAGTAGTTATTCCTTGCCGTAGTGTTCGCTGTGGCAAGAAACCGGCAACAACTCAAATGTCCACCGACAGAGAACCGTTAAATGCCAGCTGGCACATCCACGCCACAGAACACTGGAAGCTGTAAAAAGAGAACAAGGGCACTTCAATGAATCGGTGTTGAAGATTTCCAAGATGGGGTATGAAGGGAAAATAAAAGCAAGATGCAGAATTTCGTGCAGAGCGTGCTCTCGTTTGTGTAGAGAGGAAGAGCTGCATTTTAAATTTGTATCTGCTGGTGTGTGTGTTTAAAGTCTGTGAAAGGATTCACAGGAAATATGAACTCGGTTACCAGTTTGGGAAGGTGAAGCGAAAAGTGAACACCATGTAGCACAGGGGTAGAAGAGAGACATTTATGTCTGTTTACTTATTTATTTTTCAATCATGTAAATGTATCCACTTAAAAATCAAATGACTTTTAAGAATTTATATTGCTTGTCTTAAATTGAACCAAGCCATTTTCTTCTAAGTGTTGATGCAGATTTTCAGGTTTGCCTCAGCCAAGCCAGCATGCTTCCTCTCGGTTTGGCTTCACGATTTGGTTTCAGCATCTGACGCCTACGTATTTAGATCACACAATACACACATTCACACACACACTGGGGAAAACACATAGACGTATGCGGACACTCACCTAAGTCAGCACGAGCTGTACATTGAGGGCTAGGTGTGCACACAACTCAGAAATAGAGTTCAGTGAGCGGGCATCTCTACAGAGGAAGAGTGTGGGGTGTGAGGAAGTGTGATTTGGGACCATAACTGGAGGGGAAAAGAGCAAGTGAATGAGGGGAATGGAGGTGTGATCAACAAGAAGGAAAGTTCTTTTGTTGCCATTGCTACAGGTCCCCCAAGGAGACAATCGTCTCTGACTCAGCAAATCTCAGAGCTGAGTCACCTTATCCTACAGCACCGTGTGCGCTGATCCAGGAGGCCCCGGCTGGCCCCAAACCTCCAATTCTATGTTCCACATCCCTTTAATTTTAGGTAACCCCAGAAGTTTGAGGACGAGAGCCCTCTGGGCACATGAAGAGGCTATCATGAGCTCCTCACCCTTTCTTCCCAATAACCAGAGATAAGACCAGAAGAGAATGTCCACTTTTAATGGCCCCATTTAGGGAGGTGAAGGAAATCACTGTGCCACCGTGCCAGATTCGAATGCAATTCTTCCTCTAGAGCAGGGGTGTCAAACTCGTTTTCACCAGGGGCCACATCAGCCTCGCAGTTGCCTTCAAAAGACTGAAATAATTTTGGGACTGTATAAATGTGACTGCTCCTTAACTGTTAAGGGGTTGAAATTACATTTGGCCCTTGAAGGTAACCATGAGGTTGATGTGGCCCCCGGTGAAAATGATTTTGACACCCCTGCTCTAGAGGGAAGGGTTTGCTGGCTTGGAGGCCTTTCAGGATAGAATTCTCTTTCCTGGCTCAGGTACAGGGTGTATCTCCTCGACCAACTCATTTTCTGAAACAGCTCCCTGACATCACCGCTGGGAAGTAGTGTTCGCAGCCAGCTGCTCCACTTGCCCCGCAGTGTGATCTGGAATGCCTCCAGCTGACAGGAAAAACTCCGATGTGCAGGCCTCCGAGTCTTCGGTTCCTCATAACAGAGCTCTTAGGTGAAGTAGGGTATTCATCATCGCAGACATGTATCGAGCACTTAGTGTGTGCTAAAAAACCTTACATCCATTATTTAATTTATTTTTCACAACTACCTTATACACTTTACTGTTATCATCCCATTTTATGGGTGAAGAAACTGAGCTGTGAGGTTAACTGCCATCTCCTGTTTGCAAAGTTGGTGAGGAGCAAGCCAGTACTGGAACTAAGATTTGAATGAACCTAGAGGTTTGACTCTTAAGGGCAGGGCTTCCTCCCCGGAATGTGCTTGTAAATACCCTTTGTGAAGTAAGGTTCTGCACACATCACTTGTTGTAACTATGGAACATGATAATAGCTAGCAGTTACTGAGCACTTATGATGTGCCATGTATGGCATGTATATCATCTCATTTAATCTTAACAGTAACCCTTTGAATATGTTACTGTTTACTTAAGATTCCTTGTCCAGGGCAGCACAGCTGATGAATTTGGAACACTGGCAGTCTGACATCAATGCTTCCCCTATGCTATGCTGTCTTCCCAAAGACTCAAAGGTTCATGAAAAATATTCAATCAGGTGTTAATGTTTCTGATTGGAAACAACTGAGAATTGCAATGTCCCTGGTATATGGCAGTGTGGAAGGTCAGTTCCTGTGCAGATCCACTTTGAGGAAGACGGAAGTATGAATGGTCCGAATTCCGTCCAAGTACCTTTCTAACTCCAGCAGTTTTCTGTCCCCGTTACTTAGTGCTCTGTGCCCTTTCTATTAAGATCATTAAGGATCAAGTAGCCAGAACAGTTGTTAATTTAAGCTCTCCTCTTCTTTCTCCCTCTTCCAAGTAGATCGTTTATCTTGTCAAATAGGCTGTATCTTTTTCTTGTGGGATTTTCATCTGATTTCCCACGGAAGAGTGCTTATCTGCAAACCTACCCTTAACTCAACTCTGCACAGACCAACCAATCCCCTCTCCTCCAGAAAACCTCACTGAATTGTCCTAGGGGAGTTATTCTGTTTGTTTCCCATGTACTGCTAAAATTCAGTTTAGGCACGCATGTACGAGGTCTGTCCAGGAAGTGTCCAGCCATGTACGGTGAAAACTAGAGACATTTATTGAAGATACAATGTACATAGGACACTGACACCTCAGTCCCCTTCAAAGTAGGCACCTTGGGACCTCACACAGTTCTCCCCATCGCTATCAGCTGTCCTGTCATAGTTTCTTGAATCTCATCAACAGTCTGAAATCTCTTCCCTTTCAAAGGTGATTTTAGCTTTGGGAAAAGCCAGAAGTCACAGGGTGCCAAATCTGGGCTGTAGGGGAGCTGAGTCACCTGAGTGGTTTGATGTTTCACAAAAAAAATCTGCACAAGATGTGATGCATGAGTGGGTGTGTTGTGATGAATGGGCCAATCACCAGTTGCCCATAGCTGCAGCTGTTTTCATTGTATTGCATGCATCTCTCAACCAACAAAGAACATTGAGGTAGTATCCTTATTAATTGTTTGGCCTGGAGGGGCATACTCATGATGGACAACACCTTCCCAATCAAAAACCACAGTTAACATGGTATTGATCTTGCTGCAACTTTGAAGTACTTTCTTTGAGTGTGGAGAACCAGGCGACTTCCATTGGGACGACTGGGCCTTTGTTTCCAGATCATGGCCGTAGACCCACAATTCACCTCTGGTTACAACCTTCTTGGGGAAATCTGGTTCATTGGTAGCAGTTCAAATCAAGTCATTAGCAGCTGCAGTACAATGTTCCTTCTGCTCTGGTAGCACAAGCTGCTGAACGAATTTTGCAATGACGCATTTCATGCCAAGATCCTGCATCAAAATCTCTGACGCAGTACCTTTTGGAATCCCCAGATCAGCTTCTGGTTCTCACACTGTGAGTAGCTGATCTTTGTTGATTGCAGCCCATACACGTTCAACATTCTCAGGTGGTCTGCTCGTTGCAGGCCTTCCAGAACGTGGATCGCTTTGAGCAGATTCTCCACCATCTTTGAAGCTTTTGTGCCACATTTTTATTTGCGCTGCACTCATTGAAAGCCTTCTTAATCATCCAAATAGTTTCCTCGGAGGAATGTTCAAGCTTAATGCAAAGTTTGATGAGTTCTACTTGCTCAGTCATTTTGAATGGGACAGCCACACGGTACACAAGCTCACTCAGTGGCATCTACCGCCCCCACTGACTAGTACATTGAAGTTGTCATTGTTCATGCACGTGCATTCCAAGTCCACTCCCTTTGCCTGCCAAGTTAGTTACATTGATGTCGTACAAACCATTCTCATTATATTAAAGATGGCTGGACTTTTTCTGGACAGACCTTGTACATTTCATAAACCCCCCAATCACTCTTGAACAATCTTTAAGATTAAGAGAGAGAGAGAAAGAGAGAGAGAGAGAGAGAGAGAGATGCTGCTTTTTCTTGACTTCAAATTTATAAAATTCTTTTCCTCCTTCTAAAGACACAGGCCCAACATAGTGTGTATGTGCCTCAGACTCTACTGTGAGCTTCTTGAAGACTGGGACTATTTGTATTCACCCGTATCTCTCACAGTGCTTTGTACATAGTATGTGCTTAGTATCTATTTGCTGGGTATTATTTGTAGATTTAGAAAGCACTGTTTCAATCAAGGAGTATTTATTATTTATTATCATTTATTATTTTTCTTAGCCTCTTTACCATTACAAATTCTATTGACCTGACAGTGCTGATGGCCAGTTCTATGGAAAGCTCCTACTATGTGCCAGGCGATCTGCCAGATCCTGAGGATACAAATAGGATGGAATCTACTTTCTTTACTTCAGGAACGCATGTCTACACTTAAACCTTTCTCCCTGAGGGGAGAGTGCCATCAGTCTCTTAAGGAATGGAGATGTTTCTAGAATACAGAAATTTCCCTACGTCCCCAAATGTAAGCACAAACTGCAGAACGAGGCAGCTTGGAAAGGAAAAGACAGCTTGTCACGCTTGTGCTCACAGCACCCTTGTTATTGTTCCAGGTGGAAGGCAGAAGACAGAGGAGCAGAGAAATGGCAGATGAAGCCTTTTAATCTGCTGGCAATTAATTCTTTCACTTATTTTAAATTAAAATGTTCAGCCCTTTCCCCATCACTCATCGACAACTGTTAACATCAGTGTCTTTTCAGCATTTGGAAGGCTCTGAGTATAAACAGCCCATTGCCTGGCAATGAAAGATAAATTGTAGAATCTTGATTAAGCAGGGTCCTCTGAGAACTAGCTTTATCGGTCCATTGATTCTTCTACTTATTGGAGATTTAGCAAGAAAAGTTTATTAGCATTTGTTCATTTCATCAATTAATCAACACAACATGGTATGGTGGTTAAGAGGAGTCTCTGGAGCCAGGCTGCCTGGATTCAGTCACAGTTCCATCCCTTCGTTACCTTGGGCAGCTTGTTTGCCTCTCTGTGCCTCTGTCTCCTCTTCTGTGAAGTGGAGCTGATAGTGGTCTTTATGTCATAGCTATTCACGGAAATTATATAGATTAACATACATAAAGTCCAAAGGACAGTCCTAGAATGTGGTAGGTGCTACATAACTTACTGTTATTATTGTTGCTCCCTCTTATAATCTCTCCGTGAGAAGACACTGAGCAGGATAAACACAATCCCTCCTCCCCGTGAATTCCTACTGTTATAAAAACATTCAAACAACACAGAATCATATAGAGTAAAATATGAAACATACTCCATCTCTCCTAATCCTACTCCTCAGAGGTAACCATTATTAATAATTTTATGTATATTCTTCCAAACTATTTTTTCTAGGCATACGAAAATATATACATAGATATCCGTTGTTCATTGTTAGAAGAAATATAATAACATTGCTAAAAATATATCTGTACATTTTTGAAGTCCAGTCCATACACACCTATCTCCTTTGGTGTGGCTGCCTTTGCCTTCTATGATAAACCATATTTTTTAATTTAATCTTCTTATTTTTTAAAAAATCCTTACCCAAAGATATGTTTTTTGATCTGAGAGACAGAGAGAGATTGATGTACCCCCTGTATGCACCCCACCCAGGGCTTGAACCTGCAGCCTTTTAGTGTACGGTGCAGTGCTCCAACTAACTGAGCCACCCAGCCAGGGCTAATCTTCCTTTTGATGTGCGTTAGTTTGTTTCAGATTTTTGAATAGTGCAAACGATGCCAAAACGCACATCCTGTACAGTTAGCCTTGCACATTTGTTGAATACTTTTTAGCAGAGGTTCCCTAAAATGGACCCTGTCTTTCACAATGGATAGTCCATAGCATTTTAGCATTGCTTCTTAAAGTGGACATTCTGTTTACATGTTTATATGAACACGTGCGGTTAACAAAGCAGGACTGAGACAGGATTGGAAAGGCAGCCTCACGGCTGTTATGACAGCCCCGTCCCATCACACCAGGCTGTGGAGAGGAGTTGACTGGGTTGAAACAGCTCATTTTGTTGCTGTTTTCTTCCTTCTAAGGATGTGGTAGAAACATTCTCATTACGAGCTGTGATTAACCGAGTTCCGGGTTATTAAGGCTTTCATCTCCGTCTCGGAATCTCATTTACATCCCCTTTCTCTTCTAGTCCACTCTCCCCAAGACATCCTGACCTGGAAAAAAAAAAAAAAAAACACAAAAACACATGAATCCATAACTTCTGTTCTTCTCCAAATATTTAAAGCAGCTGGACAGTGAAAGAAGGAGCAAGTGAGCAGAGAAAGCAGGGAGGAAGAGGTAAAAGAAATGATAGGCAGATGGGGACCATGATATGTTTATACTGGGAAATTTCTCAAGAGCATCCTCACGCTGTAACTACACACAGATTATGACAAATTGGGTAAATGCATCTGTGGTCCTGAACTAAGCCAAAGACAGGCCAAAAGGTGGGCCCTTGATGCATGAGTTAGGGTACAAGCTCACTTGTCCTGCAGAGAGGCTAGAAGGTACAGTGGCTCAAGACAAAAGCTTAATTCTCCCTCTTGGAAGGCTAGGCTGCAGGTCCAGAGCAGACATGCAGGCTGCTCCCTAAGGTCGCCTGAGAGACAGGCACTGGGGCAGCTCTTCCTCCCTCAGTGGTGGGTCCCCCCTTTGGTCTAAGGTGGCCGCTGCAGTTGCTGCCATTTCCCACACAGCAGGAAACAGAAGATGGAGCACAAGCCCCTTCCTCTGTCAATAACGTGGCACTGATGTTCTTCACGTCACTTCTGCTCACATTCTGATGGTGGGAATTTAGCCGCTTGTCCCTCCTAGTTGCCATAACAAAATACCACAAACTGAGCAGCTTAAAATAACAAAAAATGTATTGACGCACAGTTCTGGAGGCCAGAAGTTCAAAATAAAGGTGTTGGCAGTGCCGTGCTCCCTGTAAACCATGTAGAAAACAATCCTGCCTGGCTTCTTATAGCTTTCATTGTTTTCTGGCCATCTTGGCATTCCTTGGCTTATCGATGCATCCAGTCTCTGCCACCATCATCATATGCCATCTTCTCCCTGTGTATCTCGTTGTCTTCACAGGGTCGTCATTTGATAAGGACTTTTGTCATATTGCACTAGGGCCCACCCTAATGACTTCGTCTTAATGTGATTAAATCCACAGAGACTATTTCCAAATAAGGTCACGTTCACAGGTATGGGAGATTAGGACTTCAGTAGATCTTTTAGGGAGGGACACAAGTCAACCAATAGCAACTATGTATGTTAACAATGGCTTTCAAACTCTAGCATGTACCAGAATCATCTAGAAGATTTGTCAGAATACAGATTGCTGGGCCACATTTTCAGAGTTTGTGATTCAGTAGGTCTGGAGTGGGGCCTAAGATTTGCATTTATTTTCTTTGTTTTTCTTTTTTTTAAATCCTCACCCAAGGATGTGTTTATTGATTTTAGAGAGAGAGGAAGGGAGAGAGAGAGAGAGAGACATTGATTTGAAAGAAAAACATTGATCAGTTGCCTTCCGTATGCATCCCAACTGGAACCTAGGTATGTTTCCTGACTGAGGATTGAACCTGCAGCCTTTGGGTGTATAGGACAATGCTCCAACCAATTAAGCCACCCAGCCAGGGCAGATTTGCATTTCTAATAAGTCCCCAGGTGATGCTGTAGCTGCTGTTATTGATGGAATACTTTTAAGAACCACGAGCGTAGGACCTTGCCACTCAAAGTGCAATCCCTGGACCAGCAGCACGGACATCATCATCCCTGTTAGAAATGCAGACTGTATTTTGGCCCATACCCCAGACCTACTGAATCAAAATCTTCATTTAGCAGGTGATGTGTATCGTATTAAAGTTTGAGAAGCCTGTTCTAGGAGACCCACTGTCCCAGCACAAGCTGCAAAGTCAGCTGCCTCCAGATACAGATGCAAGGCTCAATCTGGTAGGCTCAGTCCAGGTCAAGTGGGCCTCCTCACAGAGGCCTCTAAGAGCCTCAGTTGGTATCTGGCTCTCAAAAGAAGCCACATCTGTCCCAGAGGTCCCCACACCCACCTTCACACCTGCCCACGCTTGGGGGATCCTGGGAAATCATACCTGAGATCAAGTTTTCAGACAAGTAACTGAACCTCATGTGCAAACACCACATTTGCCAAAGAGAAAAAAGGGCTTACTCTAAGAAGCCAGTGCAGCTTACACTCGCAGATGGTGCTAGGCCTCAGGGAAGTGGGAGATCCACAGATGGACGAAGGAGCACATACGGGAAATGGTTACGAGGGTTTTTTCACAGACCTGTGCTTGATCCCTTGACTTATCTTGATTTCCTTTAGCGCAGTCTTGGGGATAACTATTTATTTTCATCACTGCTCTAATTTGAGAAACAGGTTCCCTTTGCCATGATATAGTTTGCACTCTGAAGGGAGAGCAGGAAACTCCCTATGCGTTCCTCTGAATGCACTGAGAGTTGAGCAATTCTCTCTGCTATAGTTCCCAGTGATATTGTTTGTGGTGAGATGTTTGCTCTAGCAAGAAATGTTTTCAGCAGTCATTATTATGGTTTTCTAAATAAGGAACCTGGCCAGACCTGACCCTGCACTAAAGCAAAGCAAAGCTTTGGCATTGAGACTGCTGCAGTGACTCAGGCCTCACCTCTGCTCGCTGGGCTGGGTCTATGGCCTCTCTGCTGCTCTGAACTTGAGACAGCCAAAGTCGTCTGCCCCTTGCCTGTTCATTTGTACCCACTGAAGGCAATTTACAGACTTGCCCGCCTCTGGAAGACATGCTCCCAAAGGTGGTCCCCCTCACATGAAAATCCGACTCAGAAGCGGAAGCACAGAAGAGTCGGAGCTGACATCTGCCTCAATCTCTTCACCAACTTCAATCCCTCTCTTCTGTGGGTGCAGAGAGGAAAAGCGACTCAACGTGGCTCACACAACTAGCCCAAGGCAGAACCTGGAGTAAATTCCCAGTGCTTGCACGTCGCCCCTTCCCCCTGCCACCCCTTGGAGGTGAACTGACTTTGGAGTCAATCGTAAACTAATTACCTGCCACGTTGCTCCAAACCATCACCAGTTTACACTTGTGTTCTCTCTTCCTAATCAACCAGATACATGAGCGTCAGCCCAAAATTCTGTTTCCAAGGCAGTACAGGTCAGGGATATACCTACTGCCCAAAAGTCACGGAGTGGAGGGCTGTATAGCGGGACGGGGCTGTTCAGGAGCACGTGGGGTCACGCAGGTGCTGAAGAGAACCAGCCGCTCTGCTCGGTTCTGTGGACACCGGGAAGGACAGGCCCTGTCTCAGGAGGTGTCTAATACCAGCCTCCAGTAGACGTTAAGTCTTCGGGATTGGAGATCGGATGGTGGCAGACATATCCATTTTTTGAGATACTAGAACTTTGTATGTGTTTATAAGGGAAATCTCTTGCATTTTAAATATTGGCTCACAATTTTAAATGTCTTTTAAAACACTGGCAGGCGAAACACAATCCGGCCCGTGGGCTGCCAATACAGCCTCTGCAGCACGGCGCTGGGTCTAGGAAAAGAAGGGATGCCAGGCATTGCATAAATATTAAACCCTTCTTCATCTGTTGTCTCCCGTGTCCATGAAAAGAACTGGAAATAGACCAAGAAACATTTCTCAATATTCAAATACGCCTGGAATTTACAAAATACTCAGGACAGTGGGGTCCACAGAAAATAGGCCTTATCTATTGCTCAAAAAGGGAGGGGTCTATTGTAATTTCAATAACCTTGTTGGTTTATACAGACAGTGTTAAGCAAAAAAAAAAAAACAAAAAAAAAAACAAAACTGTGAGTGTATCTTTTTATTTTAAATCTCTTAAAAAAAGGTAATACTCTCAAGGCTATTTTCGATGTTTCAGTCCCTTCTGCGCAACCCCACTCCCTTCTGCAGCTGTGCAGTCTGCTGAAGAAATCCACTCTGACCCTGCAGTAAGTGAAGCAAATTTGCTTGCATTTCAACAAGAACACTGGGACCCCTTACCCCAGGCACCAGGGTCAGGTTAGCACCTCTCATTCTCAATTCCTTTCCATCCTTGCCAGGAATTTAACGCCCAAAGCACCAGTTGGGCAGCATTCCAAAGAGGTTTTCAACCACGCGTTAACACTCACATCCCCTCACTGCAGGCCAGATCCCAATCTCAGCCACTCATTCATCCACGCCTGACTTAGCTAAGACAGAACAGAGCAAAACTCCTGGGTCACAGGCCACATTCTTCTATCAGATCATCCGAGCTGTTGCTGGAAGGGCGTTCATCGCCTAGACCAGACACCTTAGGCCTGTGACGGAAGCCACGCCTTCCTCCGTGTCTGCTCACAGCCCCGGCCAGGCCCTGGCACCTCCAAGACTCTCCAGAGTGGTTTGCACAGCCTGCCGTGTTTGCTCTCTCCATCTGTCCAGTCTGGCCAATCCTGCAGAGAGAGACTACAGGGAACGACCTGCCAGGGTGCTGTGCCAACACAGAATGCTCAGCAGGAACTGGGGGCCACAGGACAATGTCCCAGAAGCTGGCTGCGAGGGCTGATGAGATTGGCTCTGCTTTAGAGAGCTTTCTGGGTGGGCTCTAGGACCTTCAGCTCTTCGTGATGTGGTGTTGTAATCACGGCAGTGCTAACTTTTATTGGGTATTGATTATGTGCCTGGCAGCGTTCTAAGTGCTTCACCTGCATTATGTCACTTAATCTTCCCAAGAATGTTCTGAGAAGACCAATATTATCTTCATTTTGTGGATGAGGAAACTGAAGGTCAGAGAGTTGCCTCGTTCAAGGTCGCAGAGAGAGGCTCGGCCAGGATTCACACCGGTCTGTCTGGCTTAGCGTCCAGCTTAGTGTCCACTCCTGTTTTGGGAAAACCCAAATCTCTTCTCAGTGCTCAGATGAATCCACTGTTTACGGGAATCACAGGGAAGCGTGGTGCAGCAGGTTTTAAGAGGTGGCATTGTGTAGTTGTTAATGTGCTGGAGTCAGACAGAACTGAATTTCAGATTTTACCCCACCACTTCCTAGATGTGAACTCGGGCAAATTACTGAACCTTCCTAACCTTAGCTTAGTTCCTAACCACAGCTATAGAGTGAAACTAAATTCGTATCTATCTACCTCAGAAGGTAATTCTCAGAAACAAATGAGCTAATGGATATAAAGCACTTACTAGGATCTGACACATATTAAGTGCTAAATTGATTGTAGCTGTTGTTAAAATTTCCCTTCAATTTTAACTCTTTAAGAAACTCATATTTTCAAAAACAGTGGTTCCTCTAAGTGAGAACGCTGAGGGATCCCCTCTGTGCTGGCCCCTTCCCCTCAGGGCAGTCTGGCCGGTTCAGCGAAGGCCCTCGAAGGCTCCTCCATGAGATCTGGGCCTAGCTGACCTTCAGGGCTTCCTGAATTGGAACAGAATGACAAGACCTTTATACCTTCTACTGATCAGTCACTGGGTGTGAGCCAGCCCGGGGTGTGGTGGGGGCGGGGGCAGGTGGGGCTCCCTGCAGCTGAGGGTCATCGGCCAACAGCTCTCCGCAGCTGGCACAGCCGGCCCTGGACTGAAAGGGAAGGGGCATCTGGTGGCAGATCACAGTTTTCCCTACAGCTCAGTTGTACTGTTTTGTCTTTTTTTATTTTTAACTACATTTTTCCTCCTAACAGCTCCCAACACTTCACAAGCGAGCGCATTTTTCTCACTCACTTGAAGAAGGCTCCTAGGCAGTGAGGCACTCCCGTGCCTGCTCATGCCCATTTTTCACACAATGAAAAGTGACATATGGCAAGTCAGTGACGGTGACAGGGGATCACACCAGGTCTTCTGCCATTCAGGCCAGATTCTGCCTCTACAATATTGCTTACTTCTTATTTTGCTACCATCTCCTGGTTCCGTGAAGCTAGACCTGAACATTGTGTTTGGTTTCATTTCATGGAGAATGCTGACCTCTCAGGGTCCTGCCCCATCACGAGAACATCATGAGCTTTCTCAGCTGTCTTCTGCTCCCACCCCTCAGTACCAGGACCAGGAGTGGGTGGGGTGGCCGAGGATGCCCCAAACCACCGCTGACTGCACCAAGCAGAGGGGCCTGGGGCAACAGCACTCTTGTCCAGCACTTGGGCCTTCCGGTACCTTGCGCCTCATCCTGGCTCCCTTCTCTGTGCTTAGGAAGCTGTCTGGCTGTCTCAAATCATGGTCGGTGCCAGGGACTTCTTCAAAAAAGAGCCAGTTACATAATCCAGGGTGAATCCCAATGGCGGCCACTCTGGTGACAGTCTTGATGGGCATTGTAGGACATTTCGAAGCTTGTCGACGGGTATGCAATTTCTGGCTCCGATAAAGTCGTAATTTCAGCACTCCTGAAGGATTCACCAATAAATCCTCTTTTTTCTCCCTGTAAGAGAAGCATTTGACATACACAGTGTATTAAATCCTCCTTTGAATTCACCTGGCCCCCCAGGTATCGTTTTAACTGTTTGTTGTACATCAGGACAGGGGCTTCTGGACCCAACAAAGCTCTAGGCCAGAGGTCCCCAGGTTCTCTCTTCAGACAAACACACATGCACACGCATGCCAAAGAGCTGGGGGGCAGCTTATTTCAGACACATCAAATTCATGTTAAGAAGGTTAAATGGGTCAAAGAAAAACATTTTATACTGGACAAAGGCATAATCCACGATACAGACCTAACAGCGGGAACTTTCTGTGACAATAACAGCTACGATAGAAATGTAAGAAAAAGAATGCCTGAAATACAATATTTGTGAGAGGCTTAAACACACATCTCAAACTTTTTATTTTTTAAATATTTTTTTAATTTTTATTTTTAGAGAGAGGAGAAGGAAGGGAGAAAGAACAATGTATGGTTGCCTCTCACATGGCCCTCACTGGGGACCTGGCCCGCAACCCAGGCATGTGCCCCGATTGGGAATCGAACCGGGACCATCTGGTTCCCAGCCCGTGCTCAATCCACTGAGCTACACCAGCCGGGCACACATTTCAAACTTTGACAGCTAAAATAAACAAAAATGGTCAAAAACACAGAAAATCCAAATCATAAGTAGAATTCTTCTTTTATAAAGAGAAAAAAATGCCGTCTTTTTCAGCTTTGGTGGAACATTTACAAAAAGCGATCTTATGATAAGATATGAAGATGAACGCTAAGCTTTAGAATTTATATGAGCCGTTTTATCATATCAAAATGTAATAAAACTGGAAATGAAACAAACAAATAAACCATCCACTTGAGGTGAAGGGCAAACTTCCAGGTAGTTATTATGATGAAATAAAAATTATATAGTTTATTTTTATTGTATTCTCACCCAAGGACATCTTTTTCCTTGCTTTTAGAGAGAGAGAGGAAGGGAGAGAGAGAAACATTGATGGTAGAGGGAAGCATCGATTGGTTGCCTCTGGTGCATACCCGGACCAGGGGATCACATGGGCCCGACCAGGGATCCAACCAACTTTTCAATTATGGGACGATGCTCTAAGCAACTGAGCCACACCAGCCAGGACAGGCTATTTCCAAAGCAATGAAATTGAGAACACTTCTCATGTATTTGTGTAATAAACACTTATTGATCACTGCGAGATGATAGCCATTGTTCTAAAAGCAAGATACACAGCACTGAAAAGATGAAGTCCGTTCTCGTGGGCTTCTTTTCCTAGCAGACTGGGAGAAGATAGCTAGTAAAGAAGGCATGAA
>PVJI01017572.1:0-35335 GCA_004026765.1 Micronycteris hirsuta | reverse complement strand
CTTTGGGATTCTCTGAGCTTCCTGGACTTCCCGAAAGTCTATTTCCTTCACCAGCTTCGGGAAATTCTCCATCATTATGTGTTCAAATAAGTTTTCAATTCCTTGGATTTCTTCTTCTCCTTCTGGCAGCCCTATGATCCTTATGTTGGGCCGTTTATAGATGTCCTGGAGGTTTCTGAGCCCCTCCTCCATTTTTTGAACTCTTGTTTCTTCATTCTTTTCTGGTTGGATGTTTTTTTCTTTCTGCTGGTCCACTCTGTTGATTTGAGTCCCAGTTTCCTTCTTATCCCTATTGGTTCCCTGAAGATCTCTCCTCATTTGTTCAAGCAATTTCGATAATTTTTCATCAAATTCTGTGAGCATCCTGATTACTAGGGTTTTAAACTGTGCATCTGATAGGTTGTCTATCTCTTGGTTGGTTAGTTCTGGAGCTTTGATCTGTTCCTTTCTTTGGGCCATTTTTTTTCCCTTGGTGATCCTGTTACTGTAAGGAGGACGGAGCCTTGGGGTTCACCTGGGCAGGGAAACTCACGGTCGCTGTGTTGTGACATAGCCTGTGGGGGCAGGACCTGAGAGCACAATGGCACCTTCTCCGCTCTCCGCAGCCACACCGCCTCCTGCAAGCAATTCGAGCCCCTCTGTGCTGGCTCCGGGGGTTGCTCCGGGGTTGGTGGACGGGCTGCACAGCTCCAATCCCCCGCGGGGCTCCCCAATGAACTGTCCTCTGAGGCTGGTAGTTCCTCGCGCCACGGACTCCCCCCCCCACAGGTGCTCTCAATCTGCGCAAATGGGTTGCGCCCTGCTTTCTCTCCCGGTCCGTCTGCCCGTGAATGCGGACCTGCCCCGTCCACCAGTCTCGGCCCCACTGGGTCCGGATGAGCCGGGCGCTGGCCGCGCTTAGGTCAGGCACCCCCGTCTCGGTGTGCTGCAGCCCCGCGGGAACCGCCCCTCCAACCGCGGTCCTGCCGTCTGCTCACCAGCTTGCCGCGGGGTCGCCTAGCGCTCTCCCTCCGCCCTGGTCCTCCTGGCTCACCAGACTGGATGAATGTATCTTCTTTAATTCCTTGGTTGTCGGACTTCCTCTCAATTCGATTTTCTGTCAGATCTGGCTGTTTTTGGTTGGGTAAATTTCTCGTTTTTCCTTGTTTGGTTGTGCGAGGAGGCATGGTGCATTCACCTATCCTGTAAATGTAATTTAAAAACCATAATTTCATATAACAAAGTGTATTAGTTTACTGGGGCCTCCGTGAGAGATGACCCCATGCTTTAGGACTTAAAATAAGAAATTTATTCCCTCACCGTTCTGAAGACTAAAGTCTGGAATTTTGTTTTGGGAGGCCACTCCCCTTCTTCAGGCTCTTGGGAAGAATCCTCCCCTGCCTCTTCCTAACTTCTGCTGGCTTCTAGCAATCCTTTGTTCCTAGCATTGCAACTGCGTCACTCCAATCTCTGCCTCTATATCGAGACATGGCCTCTTCCCTATGTCCCTTCCTTTTCTTATAAGGATACCAGTCATTGAATTTAATGCCCAACTTAAAGCAGTATAGCCTCATCTCAGCCAATTATATTGGCAAACATTGCCTTTCTGAAAGTTTGTGTACATCGGTATCATGGTTGTCTTGAATGTCTGCAAAAATTCTCCAGTGAAGCCATCTGGGCTTGGAGTTGTCTTTGTGTCAAGGCGTTTTAGCTATCAATTCAATTTCCTGATTAGACTAGGATTATTCAGGTTATCCATTATGTTTTAGTGAGCCTTGGTAGATGCTGTCTTCTGAGAAGTGTGTTCATTTCATCTATGTGGTTGAATTTATTGGCCTGAAAAAATCTTTTTCTTACCTTCATTTTAGAGAGTTTCACTGGGTATAAAATTCTACATTAACAATTTCTTTCTTTCAGACACTTTAAAATTGTCATTCATTATCTTTTGGCTTGCAAGATTTCTGATGTGAGTTACTGGTTTTCTTATCTTTGTCCTGCTTCATGTGATGTGTGTGTTCTTTTTTATCCTTTGCTGCTTCAAAGATTTTTCACTTTACCACTGAATTCAGTGATTTTATTATGGCACATTATTATATGCCTTGGTATGGTTTCTTTATATTTTTGTTTCTTGGGAATCATCGAACTTCGTGTCTGAGTTTATAGTTTTTAACGAATTTGGAAAATATTCAACCATAATTATTTATTCACATATTTTTTCTGTCACTTCTTTTCTGAGACACTAATTATGTGTAACTTATACCACTTGATGTGGTCACATAGCTCACTGAGGCTTTTTTTTTTTGCAGTCTTTTCTCTCTCTGTGCTTGTTTTCAAGAGTTCATGTTGCTACCTTTTCAAGTTCATGGGTCATTTTTTCTACAGTGGCTAATTTGCTGTTCCTTCCATACAGTGTAAATTGTAAGATGTATAGTAGCTGCTTTAAGATTCATATCTACTAATTCCATTATTTCTACCATTTATGAATTTAATTATATGGTAGAGTTTTCTTTTGGTTATGGGTTATATTTTTCTGCTTATTTGCATGACTGGTCACTTGGATAGAATGTGGAATATTGTGTATTTTATTTTTGGAGGTGCTGAATTTTGTTACATTTCTTTAAACACGTTTGTACATTGTTTTGGTTTTTGTTCTGTTGAACAAGGTGCACCTAACGTTGCAGATCAGTTTGATGTCTTCAAGGCCTGTGTCTGAGCCTTCTTGCGGGTCTAGAGCAGCTTTAATTTGGGGGATACATAACCCCACTACCAAGGCATGACCCTTCTGAAGTCTCTATCCAGTGTGCCTTGAATTGAGAGGTCTTGCCACTCTACCTAGCAGACACACGAACTATTTCTAGCCCTCTGTGAGCCTTGTGTGTGAAAAAAAAATCATTAGAATCTTATTTTCCTCAGGACAAACATGACTTTAGAAAACAACATTGCTTGATTTATATCTCTTTTTTTATTGTTGTTCTCTTACATTTGTCCCAATTTCCTCCATTACTCTCCCCTGCCTGCCCACCCCTCCTCCCGCAGTTCATCCCCACCCTGTTGTCCATGTCCATGGATCATTTATTCTTGTTCTTTAACTAGCCCTTCCCCTTCTGTCATCCCTTGTCCTTCTCCCCACCTTCCTCTGGTATCTATCAGTTTGTCCCTTGTTTCAGTGCCTCTGGTTCTATTTTGCTCATTTGTTAGTTTTGCTCACTAGGTTCCACTTATAGGTGAGATCATACGGTATTTGTTTTTTACCACCTGGCTTGTTTCACTTAGCATAATGTTCTCCAGTTCTATACATGCTGTCGAAAAGGGTAGGGGTTCTTTCTTTCTTTCTGCTGCATAGTATTCCATCGTGTAAATGTACCACAGTTTTTTGATCTACTCATTTACTGAAGGGCACTTAGGTTGCTTCCAGCACTTGGCTATTGTAGATCGTGCTGCTATGAACATAGGGGTGCATAGGTTCCTTTGAATTGGTGTTTCAGGATTCTTAGGGTATAGTCCCAGCAGTGGAATCAATGGGTCAAAAGGCAGTACTGTTTTTAGTTTTCTGAGGAAATTCCATACTGTTTTCCACAGTGGCTGTACCAGTCTGCATTCCCAACAATGGTCCACTAGGGTTCCCTTTTCTCCACACCCTTGACAGCACTTGTTGTTTGTTGATTTGTTAATGATGGCTGTTCTGACAGGTGTGAGATCGTATCTCATTGTGATTTTAATTTGCATCTTTTTTATGGCTAATGATGTTGAGCAACCTTTCAATCATGTGCCCTCTGTATGCCCTCCCTGGAGAAGTGTCTGTTCAGGTCCTTTGCCCATTTTTTGATTGGATTGTTTGTCTTCCTGGTGTGGAGTCATGTGAGTTCTTTATATATTTTGAAGGTCAAACCTTTGTCTGAGGTATCACTGACACATATGTTTTCACATATGGTTGGTTCCCTTTTCATTTTGCTGATGTTTTCTTTAGCTGTGTAGAAGCTTTTTAATTTGATGTAGTCCCATTTGTTTATTTTTTCCTTTATTTCCCTTGCCCTAGAGGATGTATCAGCAAAAACATTGCTGTGTGGGATATCTGAAGTTTTACTGCCATGTTTTCCTGTAGGACTTTTATGGTGTCATGGCTTGTTTAAGTCTTTTATACATTTTGAGTTTATTCTAGTGTATGGCATAAGTTGGTGGTCTAGTTTCATTTTTTTGCATGTACCATTTCAGATCTCCCAGCACCATTTGTTGAAGAGACTATTTTTACTCCAGCATATGTTCATGCCCTCTTTGTCAAATATTAATTGACCATACAGACATGGGTTTATTTCTGGGTTCTCTATTCTGTTCCATTGATCTATGTGTCTGTTCTTATGCCAGTACCAGGCTGTTTTGATTATAGTGGCCTTGCAGTATAGTTTGATATTAGGAATTGTGATTCCTCTTACATTACTTGATTTATACCTTTTCTCTCCTACTGATAAATTTTTGTTTTCAAAAAAAACTGTAAGACTAATATTACCTTTTTTATTCAAACATTTGCCTTTATAACTACAAACAAAAGTATTTTGTATTATTAAAGAAATGCAAATTAAATGCCTATAAAAATGCCATAATTATTAAGCTAAAAAGTAAAACACCCTAATGCTTGTTCATTTCAAATTCTCAATAACTTTGGTAGCAATATAAATTGCTACATCTTGAAATAGCTTGCTATGTTCATTACAAGGGTCCTAAAACTTACTTTATCCTTACATCTAGTAATCTGATTTTTGGTAACGTGTTCTAAGGGGACTTCTTGGCTTCCTTGTGGTTCCTCCTTTCAGGTAGAACGCAGTCTAATATGCCTCTGGGGCACCAGAGCCCTCCTCACGCTCACCCTGCTCAGACCTAGGACTAAGCTGATCCAGGTATCGAATTTCTGTGGCCAAGGGGTGGGGGTGGGGGGAGGGAAGGTGGGGTAGGCTGTTGAGGATAAAAGTATGGGGGGACAGGAGTAGTAAGAGACAGAGAGACCCCTCAAAAGAGTGTTCTATGTGGGAGCTGTATCAAAGGAGCAATTTTCTTAAAAAGAAAAAAAAAGCCCAATATGTTTTTGAAGAGAGATGAAGGGGAGGGCAGCCTTGAGTCGTGGTGTTTACGACATAGGAGGCTCCACCAGATTCTGTGCTACCACCAGAAATCTATGGTCCAGTTTTGGCAGTACATACTGAGAGAAAAGTTGATGAAATGAATTACATCCACAGAGGGGAACAATAAAAATACGGCATTCATTTTAAAAAGCAGTTGAAAGAAAGTGGGTGTGTGTGATATTGTGACTTGTAATAAGAAATAATATATTTGGTCCGTGTCCCCATTTCTGGCACAGAGCTCCCAGCCCCTCCCTGGAATTACCTAAGTGATGACAGCAACAATGGTGTCTCTTGTTATGAGGTTAATGAGGTGACTTTTGGACCCCACCCAAGGGTGGGGGTGGTTACCAGTAAGAGCCAACGACGTGGTTTGAGGATTGGAACTTTCAGTCTCACCCGCTGATTTCTGAGGAGGGAGAGGGGCTTGAGGTCCAGTCAATCTTTAGTGGCCAATGACTGAGTTAACCATGACTACAAAATGAAATCTCCATAAAAACCCAAATAAGGAAATAAAGACAGCTCATACGTTCTGTTTTTTTCCTTTTTTTCTTTTTCTTTTTTTCCAGAGATCTTCCACATTAGGAAACTATTGTGCTTCCACGTGCCACTAGGCGGGGCCCCAAGCTCAACGAGGACAGAAGCTCCTCCTTTTGAGGCCTTGCCCGATGCATCTCTTCATTTGGCTATTTATATCGTTTAATATCTTTGTAATAAATCCACAATCTAGTGAGCAAAAAGGTTTTATTAAGCTCTGTTCTGTTCTAGTGAAACCTGAGGAGGGGTTCATGGGAACTTCTAAATTATAGCCGGTCAGTCAGTCAGAAGTGCATGTGACAACCTGGCATTCCAAGAATTTGCTGGCATCTGATAATTGCTTGTTGGGATGGGAAGTCTCCACACACACGTTACAGTCGAGTCCGAGGACCCTTTCTAGATGTGTTTATTTAGAAAGAGAGAATACTTGAGGGGAGGTGGGAGATGACATGATAGCTATTTTCTGAGACTTAAAGAGCAATTCCACAAAACAGAAGAGCTTTATTTGTATTGTTCTCACCAACAAGTGGTGATACTTTTTTTCTGCCACAACAGTGTCTCTTGAATCATGTCTTCTACCTGCATCCAAAAACATCCCTGGGTTGAGCTGATGCTTGATCCAATAGAAAAATGGATGGGTTGTAGCAGCTGGCAGGCCTGGATTTTAATTTCAGCTCAGTCACTCAATTTGTAACCTTAGGGAATTAAAAAAGAAAAAAAAAAACCCAAAACCCTTTTTCTGTTCTTCTTTTTAAAATGGAGACAGTTCCATATTTTCCAGATGCTTTTGCAGACAAATGTAAGAGTACGTAGTAGGTGTGCAACAAAAACCTGTTTTATGTATGTGAGAGAAACCTGGGTGGTTAAGTATCGTAAGGTGTTACACTTGAGCTAAAAGTAAAGAGGACATGAGCTACTTGAATGCTTCTTGAAGCACTGAACTCCTTTTCTCCACATCCAAATGGAAACTAAGCAGTTTCTGGGAAGAAATTATTTTTGTAAGTAGATTTTTCCCCTTTGTCTCTATGTATATTTTAAAAGAATAATTTCCAATGCTCATTCTATTGCCAGTTCTCTTTTTAACCAGAAGATGGCACTCAAGGTTTAAGCTTTGGGGAATAAAAATGTATGTATTAAATATATAATTATGAAAACCTATAAAAACAATGTTTAACTTCAATAACTCTGAAATAATAGCATAAACATACATTAAATTAATGTACTCAGCATGAATGTTTTCTATATACCTAGAAAAAAATCAAACATAGTTATGTTAAAGGAAGATCACATATTTTTGTGACTTAAAGCACAAACAGAATTAGATATTGCAGGAACTTAGAAACAACATATATTAAATCCTTAATTTAAAAAATAGTAAAACTAAGTCTGGAGTATGTTTTATAAACATAAGAAAATTTTATGCTGTTATTTGTTATAACACATGTAAATTTTTCATATAGAGAGAACAGAAATAACATTGTTTAATAAGAAAAGTTGAAATTGACTAAAACCAAAACAAAAAAACAGAAGGTGGACTTGATTTGTGCTTATAATTGAGTAGGTAATATTATTTAAACACTCACCTGAAAATTTTAAGCTTTTAAATCAGTACATATTAATAGGCAAATGAATAATTCCGTTTTTGTTTTCAAATACAGTATGTACTAATCAATAACTCCAGACAAGTTGGTTAATCTCTTTGTGCCTCATGTTTCCCTCATTAGTAAACTATATATAGTAGCTGTCTCTACTTTTCCTGAAATTCTGTGGAGAAGATGTAGGGGTGACAGTTTAGTTGAACTGGGAGGCTAAGAACCTTACCTTGAAGCTGTATAATGAGGGAAGAGCTTGGACCTGGAGCATAGGTTGATTGGTGGCTTTGAACATGGATCTGATTGGCAGTTACACTCAGAGATGCATGTGTACACTTGGAGGTATTACTGCTCTGCAGCATGGCCAGTGTGACATTAGGAAATGAAGGGAGAGTGGCCGGCACACAGTAGGTACTTCCCTGTTAGTTCCTGTTCCTGCTGTACCTGCAATGGATAGACAAGAGCAGCACCACTTTCTAAAGCTAAATAGAGTATAAAATGTCTCCAGAACTGACAACATTTATTTAGATAACTTTCTGGCTGACAAAGCTTAGACTACTGGTATAGATCTTACCACATAAGCAATCATTAGCTATAAAGTATGACATAAAATAGTTTTATATGTGCATAAGTAAGAAAATTTTTTAAAAATCTGAGTTTGCGCTGCTTTTTGATTTTGTATCTTCCACTATTTCTCCACGGAAAATAAATACAAACTATTGATTAGATTCTAGATTCATATTCTGCCCATGTCTTGGTTGGAATGAAGCATTTGCATGAAAGACAGGCAAGGCAATAGGAAAGAAAAAAAGCTATGGAAATGCACACCAAACCACATGATCGATTCATGAATATTTATGAGCTGCTTATAATGACAATGGATTCCTAGTAATACTAACTACAATCATGTGTGGAACTTAAGAATTTTCATCAAATATTCATGACAGTCATTTATATTTCCAGTTTTCAATCACTGTTCTATGACTACATCCTTAGAATTCTCAAAATAGAACCATAATCTCTATATTAGAATGGGCCTTAATAGAAGTTAGCACTTACATTTTATTTTTCTGAAAATGAATTGTCTTCACATTTCATGCTATTAAGTGTGGAGACAGGGTAAGGGAGCACCATTCTGCCAACTCTAATTGAGTGCCTGCTAGTTGGCCAGTCATTGTGCCAAGTCTGGAGAATACACAGCTCCAAGGATGACCCTGCCCTGGTCACTGCTCACAAGGAGACGAAGTCCCGCACCACTGGGGCTGAGAAAGCTAGGGACAGAGTGCCATGGAAGCAGGGGACATCAGGGACGCTTTCACAGAGAGGAGCTGAGCTGGGTCCTCCCACCACCCTTGTGGAGGACTTTGCTGGGCAGAAGAGATGGGAAGGGTGAGGTGGAGAAGGGAAGGGGGAACATGCACACAAATGGACTAAATAAATGTGGTCATGATAGGCATTCTTTCCTAACTTGAAAAAATTTTACTATTTTTACATGCTTCTGACAAGCTATTTTTATTTGAAAAGTTGGTAGGCGTGGGCTTTTATCTCCAGCCCCCACTCAGGAACTAATATTTATTGAATGTTCATATGTCAACACTGTAAAATTTTATATGTGATCTCGTTCGAGAGCTCAAATGCAAACAGCTTTGCAAGACAGGTAATATTTTCCACGTGTAACAAGCTCACTGCGGGTAAGAATTTCTCCAAGGCCTGTCACTCATGAAGGCCCGTGTTCTTGCCCCATGCTGCCTCCAAGGGAAGGTGCTTCCGTGGGGAACTGGAACCAGAGCCACAGCAGAAAGAGCACGAAGGACAGAGATCCTGACGAGTACTTTCTATGTTCCAGACACAACGGGGAGCATTTTAGATGTATTAATTTGTTTAATCCTTACCACCTTTGTGGGAGCCATGTAAGAGAGAAGGAAACTGAGGCACAAGGAATTCAGATAAATTGCCCAAGGTCACGAAGTGGGTGACTGGGAGAGCCAAGACCCAATCCAAGCAGTCTGGCTCCAACGTAAGTCCCTGGATTTTTTAAGCACTCCACATTCTGCCTTTTACCCAGACTGAATCCCGACTCTAGAACACCAGCAGAGACCCTGCTGGGCAAGATATCCCAGGAAGAAGCACAGAGTGGTGAAAATGTCTCATGCCCCCAAATAATGGAAAAGATCATTCAGTGTGGCTTAAGAACTGAGTCTTGGTTGACAAAGGGATGGGAGGACAGTTGGAGGAGGTTTATGAAGCAGGAAAGACAGGTCTCTCTTTTTCCAGAACACTATACAGATGAAAGATTCTCAATCTGCATTTGTTTTGTTTCTTTATAGAAAATGTCAGTGTAAAAAAAGCATTTCCAAACATAAGAACAGAAAGGTACATAATGGTATGCTTTGCATGTGCATACAGACCGATCACTGACTTCCAGAGATTCCCAAACACTTTGTACTTAAGTCTCTATGAATTGACACCTTTATTATACCTCATGTATTTTGATGAATATGAGACTTTTAATTATCAGAAAAGAAGTTGATTCCATCATACTTAAGATTTTTGCATACTCAAAAGTTTATGCCACATAAAATTATACAGATAAAAAATTATAGAGAAATGTAACATCTTTTAAAAACTTTATTTAGTGTTTTCTTTTTTTTTTTTTTTAAGATTTTATTTATTTATTTTCAGAGAGAGGAGAAGGGAGGGAGAAAGAACAATGTATGGTTGCCTCTCACATGGTCCTCACCAGGGACCTGGCCCGCAACCCAGGCATGTGCCCCGACTGGGAATTGAACCGGGACCCTCTGGTTCCCAACCCGCACTCAATCCACCGAGCTACACCAGCCTGGCTATTTAGTGTTTTCTTACTAATCAATGCCAAAATTTAAAAGCAGCAAATATTATCTGATCTACATATTTTCTCATCAACCACCAGATGGCACAAAGTGTGAGCGTTTTATTCTGACAGGGTCACCATACATGTGATAATGTGACCTGTAACTTCGAAACAATGTATTTGGGAAAATGTGCTGGCACTCAAACAGCTCACAGTCACTTCAGCCGTACATAGAAGTGGACGGATAAGTTGAAATTGACGTGGTCCTACTTTTTCTAAATTTGGGGGTTCTGTGGGATGCTGGCATTACATAATGAATCAACGATCAAACAAATAAAACAAAGCATTGCTCTTCAAGGAAATAAAAACGGAAGTCATGTCAAAGCAAAATTAACCTGGTGCTTTAAGTAAGTTTCTCTAACTCTAAATGAAACTTGAAACGTGACTTCAAGAAAAAAAAGCATGCGTGTATTTCAAATTCTGCTTAGTAAAATCTTTTCTACTGCCTATAATTTATTCTGAAAGCAGAAAAGTATCTAATGCAAAAGATTTTCTCCACTTTGGCTTAAAGGAAAGTTGTTGCAGAAGTCAACTGGAAAAAGAATATCCAACTGAAAAACCTAATCTGATGTTAAAGGGTAGGAAAGTATATTTTAGAAACCTGGACTCCTACACAAATCCGAAATACAGTACATTATGTTTACCAAGCCTGTATTTCCATCTAGAAAAGAGTTAACAAGACAAAGAGATTTAAAAAAGAGGTAAATAAGGTAAATGCAAAAAATGGGGTCTTTAATTCCTCTTGCCTCGTGGAAGCACCTCACTGAGGACTCTGAAATAAACCCAGCAGAATAAATGGCTCTTTTAACCTAGTCAACACCACAGAGCAGAGGTGAGATCTCTGCTCGGGCAACATGGAGCAGATTAACTGGCTTCGGAAGGCAAGAGCCCAAGGTGAGCTTGAGATCGCTTCCTTCCTGTGGTCTAAGAATCAAGTCTATGACTTCTGAAGATGCTATGATAATTTACTTTTGTGTTTTACTGTATACTTCCTCACTAGAGGTAGTATATTTGGTTCCTGAGTGAGAGAAATCTGTGGAAGAGAGAAAGATATTTGGAACTATGTGAAGGATGAAAAACTATTTGATGATATATGAGAAGGATGAATTGTTTGTGGGTTTTTTCTTTATTTCTAAGTCATGTTGATAAAGATAAAGGGAGTGGGGATGAGAATCGATGGGGAGGGTTTTGTGAGATTCCTGCACTGTGGCTAATGTCCTATATCCATTCTTGGCAGCTAATAGGTAGCAAAGATGTTTCCCACCTGGATTCATATGAAAGGAAAAAATAATACTTCTTATTTTTGTTATGTTTAGAAAGAAGCATGAGTTCCTTCCAAAGGGTTTCTTCTGATGGTTCAGTTAGATAGTAGAAAGTGGAATAGTAGATATTTCAAGTTAATAGGATAATATATTCCAGACACTTAAAATCACTTACTTTGCATTCCACTCTTTATGATGTTTTAACTCCACTTTCTTCCATTTATAATACTTTCTAATGAAATTTGGATCTTCCAGCACTGAAATTAGAATATAGAAAAGAGCTATGCATACTTTCTTTAATAATAGTTCAAAGTTTAAAATAATCCACTTATTAAGTTGATATGTGGCAAGGATGTACACTATATACTGCAAGTCACATTATAATGCTCAGACACTTAAAATTTCTTTTATTTGAACTTGGTATTATTGGATATTGTTTGAAATAAGTAGACTGTAATTTCAAAACTTATCACTATAATGACATTTGTTTATGTATCATTTGTAGCAGTGTAGAAGGTGTTAAAATGATTCATACAGAAACTACAGACACCATAGCTTAACAAAATTCTAATTCAGCCCCTCAAGTGGCAAAATAAAATCTTAGACTTAGAAGTGACATTACAGAGCTTGATCTTTCCCAAGGAATCTGTATCAGGTGATCACCCAGCCTGCAAATGAAGCCTTTGCCCACAACAACAAAACTCTCCTCTTTGTTGTTGGGAGACTGCCTGTTCCCGGACAGATGGTGAGGTCACAGTGTTCTTCCTTAACCTGAGTTCTGAGTTTCCACTGGGCCTAGTTCTGACCTCTGGAGCAACACTAAGTTCATTCCTCCCCCCTGGTAGAGTCCTTCTAAATTTGAAGATAGCTCTAAGGGCAGCCTCAGTTCTTACAATTGTTTCTTAAGACACGATTCTTCAGAGACCCAACCACCCTCACCATCCTGGCAATTAAATCTGTTAATATTCCTATTAGCCCTGGCTGGTGTGGCTCAGTGGACTGAGTGCTGGCCTGTGAACCAAAGGGTTGCTGGTTTGATTCCCAGTCAGGGCACATGCCTGGATTGAGGGCGAGGTCCCCAGTAGTGGGCTCATGAGAGGCAACCACACATTGATACTTCTCTCCCTCTGTTTCCCCCTCCCTTCCCCTCTCTCTAAAACTAAATAAAATCTTTTAAAAAATGTTCCTATTAAAGTTTGCATACAGAACTGGCTCAGGATCTTGGTTTCATTTGAATAGCAAAGATGAAATGAGTTACTGCCTCCCTTGGTCTGGGTGCCACACGTCTGTCAATTCAGCTGTGATCTGCATTAGTGTTTTCTGGAAATCATATTGCACCACTGGCTCATATGTTTGTGGTTAATTATAAAACTTACGCCTTTATTCACATAAAATTTATTGACATCAATTATGCTTAAGGCACTGGGAGTTATTACATGAAATATCATTAAGAGAGATCAAATACACATATATCCCTTATCTAGCTATCCATCTATCTATCAACTCCCTGTTTCTTTTAATTGTCCTAGGATTATGGCCATGTTGAACACTTAACTAACTAGATGTCTCCACCCCTCTTGCCAGTATCTGGAACTTCCTTCTTAACAATATTAATTAACCCCTTCTTGCTTGATGAAATTTCTCATTGATAGAAAAAAAATTTAAACTGAATAGTTCTTTTCTATCAATATTACATGATTTTCACTAGCACTGTTCCTATCTATTCTTTAATTTCTTTTTTAAGTATATTTTATTGATTATGCCATTACAGTTGTCCCATTTTTTTCTCCCCGTTATCCCCCACTGCCTGGTACCCTCATTCCCTCTAGCATTCTCCCCCCAACTCCCAGTAAGTAGTTCATGTCCATGGGTCATACATATACCTTCTTTGGCTTCTTCATTTCCCATACTATTCTTAACGCCCCCCCCCCCCGTGTCTATTTTGTACCTATCATTTATGCTTCTTATTGCCTGTACTTTTCCCCCCATTTGCCCCCTCCCCCACCACTGATAACCCTCCATGTGATCTCCATTTCTGTGATTCTGTTCCTGTTCCAGTTGTTTGCTTAGTTTGTTTTTGTTTATGTTTTGTTAGGTTCAGTTGTTGATAATTGTAACTTTGTTGTCATATTACTGTTCATAGTTTTGATCTTTTCCTTTTTCTTAGATAAGTCCCTTTAACATTTCATATAATAATGGCTTGGTGATGACGAACTCCTTCATCTTGACCTTATCTGGGGAGCACTTATCTGCCCTTCCATTCTAAATGACAGCTTTGCTGGGTAGAGAAATCTTGGAGGTAGGTCCTTGCCTTTCATGTCTTTGAGTACTTCATTCTAGCCTTTTCTTGCCTGCAAGGTTTCTTTTGATAAATCAGCTGATAGTCTTATGGGAATTGTTTTGTAGGTAACTCTCTACTTTCCTCTTGCTCCTTTTGAGATTCTCTCCTTATCTTTAATCTTGTCTAATGTAATTATGATGTGCCTTGGTGTGTTCCTCCTTGAGTCCAACTTCTTTGGAACTTTCTGACCTTCCTGGACATTTATTTCCTTCACCAGATTGGGGAAGTTCTTCATTATGTTTTCAAATAAGTTTTCAATTTCTTGCTTTTCCTCTTCTTCTTCTGGCACCCCTGTGATTTGGCTGTTGGAATGTTTAAAGTTGTCCTGGAAGTTCCTAAGCCTCTGCTCATTTTTTTGAATTCTTGTTTCATCATTCTGTTTCAGTTAAATGTTTATTTTTTCCTTCTGCTCCAAATCAGTGACTTGAGCCCTAATTTCCTTCCCTTCACTGCTGGTTCCATGTATATTTCCCCTTATTTCACTTTGCATGGCCTTCACTTCTTCCTCTATTTTGCAACCATACTCAATCACTTCTCTGAGCATCCTGACAACTAGTGTTTTGAATTCTGTATCTGATAGGTTGACTATCACCTTATTGCTTAGTTCTTTTTCTGGAGCTTTGATCTGTTCTTTCATTTGGGCCATATTTTTTTGTTTCAGCACATCTGTTACATAGTAAGGGGCGGAGCCCTAGGTATTTGGTGCTCTCTGCCCTGGCTGCACATCTCCACTCCTCCTACCAGTCTGGATGAATGATTCTTCTTTAACTCCATGGTTGTTAGACTTCCATACCGTTCAATTTTCTGGTGGTTCTGGTTTTTTGTTTTTAAATTGATTGTTTCCTTCTTTTAGTTGTGTGAGGAGGCAAAGTGTATCTACCTATACCTCCATCTTGGCTGATGCTCCTATTCTTTAATTTTTTTTTTCTAGCTTCAAACATACACAAGCGCATACACATACATATTCTTATAGGTTTTATTAATACTGTTTTTATTGGTATTTGGATATATATGCCTCTTTTCCATAGAGGGATATGTGATCTCCCAAGAGTTCTTACTGAGGTCTCATTATTTCCTTTAGATGATTATAATAACTAATATTAATGCAGTTATTACTAAATACTGAGCACTTATAAAATATGAATACAGTGATTACCATTATAATAACCACTTTACAGATGAACAAACAAAAAGGTTGAGTAATGTCTTCTCATCATGACTACATTATTTAGACAAAAGGTAAAAAGAGGTTTTTAATCAAGGATAATTTATATCTTCCCTTAATTTTTTTGAAACTGCCTCTCCTACATTTTCTATTTGAATATGTATGGCAGTCTCTTTCTTATATATTATGAAAACCCAAATGGCATGGCCATCTTTCCTGACTATTCCCATTAATTTGATATCATTATCTTTTTTTTTTTAAAAGATTTTATTTATTTATTTTCAGAGAGAGGGGAAGGGAGGGAGAAAGAGAGGGAGAGAAACAGCAATGCATGGTTGCCTCTTACATGGCCCCCACCGGGGACCCGGCCCGCAACCCAGGCATGTGCCCCAGCTGGGAATCGAACCGGGACCCTCTGGTTCCCAGCCCGCGCTCAATCCACTGAGCCACACCAGCCGGGCCGATATCATTATCTTATTTTCATTGCTTTCTCTACTACTGAGAAATTTTAAAAACTCACAGTATTTGTACAGACTTTTAACACTTCCTATTTTATCCCTATAATTTTTCATTTATCTGTCTCTGACAACCTGACTATGAACTCCTCAAAAAGATTATCATAATATTTATCTTATCATCTCCAACACATAGCCCATTGTCTATAGATAGACGATGCTCAATAAATAATGTTGATTGGAGGGAAATTGTGGAGGAATGAGGACAGAAAAAGAGAGCAAGCATGGGAGCACAAGTGAGTGAGCAGAAAGAAAGGATCAGTAAAATTCTGTTATAAATTCTTTTTCTTTTTTTAATCCTCACCCAAGGATATGCTCATCGACTTTAAAAGGAGAGAGAGAAACATCGATGTGAGAAAGAAACATTAATTGGTTGCCTCTTGTAGATGCCCCAACCACGGATCGAACCCACAATCTAGGTATGTGCCCTGACCGGGAGTCAAACCTGCAAACCTTTGGTTTATGGGACAACATTCCAACCAGCTAAGCCACCTGGCCAGGGCTATTAGAAGTTCTTGAGGCTGAACTCCACCACCCATCACTACCGTATCTTGTCTTTGTCGCAGTCTTGCATTCTGTGGTAGAAAATCATCCTCTATTGCCTCCATAGTATAGTTCTCCTTCCTCCCCTTCCGAGGATTACTGGGCATTGCTTTTACTCTTTTTTTGTGATGACACACCTCCTCCTGTCCAACATCTGTATAGACTGATCTTAAAAATGTTTTTTCTATTGCTGGGACTGCCATGTCCAAAGAAATATAATAATACCAACTTTCCTTAGCAGGTTTTATTTTCACACATACTATTTCATACTAATTGTAGAGCAACTTAAAATAAGAGTGGGACATTCTTGTCAATGAATAGAAGTGAAAAATGAGGTACAAAGTGTTAAATGACTAACATAAATTCACTTCACTGTACATGGCAAACTAGTACAGGGCTGAGGAGTCTCTGACTTCTGACATCATCGTCTTCCTGCTAAAGCCTTTCCAAACTTGGTTGCACATTGTAATCACCTGGGGAGCTTTTAAAGCTACTGCTGCCTAGTCCTGCTCCCAGAGATCTTCATGTAATTGGTCTGGGGGTGTGCCCTTTACATGGGAATTTTTACAAGCTCCTCTGGTGGTTCTAATGAGAAGGCAAGACGTAGAACCATTCGTGGAAATTAGATGACACTGCCTCTTGCATCTAAATGTAGTTTGGAGACACTTGCCCTTATTTCTGGCTCAAAGACTCAAAGAATGAAAGTCTCCTAGAGTGAAAGCAAGCATCCCCAGGATGCTTCAGGCTGTTTGGTCTGTCTTGATGACAGCAAACATCAAGAAGCCTCCGCTCGATATTACAGGGTACACTGGTCTGAAGGAATTCTTTTCCTCTAACATAAACATTTCCTTATGGGGATTATACTCTGTTGTTAAGGTGCTGTTGCCCACAACCAGATGTAGTGGTTTGTTCTCTGCCAAACTTTTAATTTGCCTTTCTATGGTGATGGCCAGAGAACAGTGGATCATCCATACATTTTCCCACATGACTGCCTATGATTATGAACTAATAATTACAGTTATTAAAAAATGAACTGCATATTCCTCAGAGTTTGAATTTAAGTTTCAGGCTATAAAGAAATAAATATTGTATATCATATTATAAAAGCAGTTTAGAATGATAGGAAACAACAGATGTGGAGTCAGAGGATCTGGTTCAAGAGCTTGGGCCACAGTCCATCTGCACTAATTAAGAATAACCACACTTACTGAGCACTCACTATGTGCTAGGTGCCACTGTAAATGCTATGAAGTATGTGCTGTAATTATTCTTTTTTTTATAAACAAAGGAACTGGGACACAGAGGAGTTAAGAAATTTATCCAAGGTCACACAGCTAGTAAATGGCAGTCAGGATTAAACTTCAGCAATCTGGCTTCAGAATTTACACTCTTTACCAATATATAATATTCCCTCTTACCTGTGTGACCTTAGGTAAATTACTTGGCTTCCCTTGATCTTGGTTTTCTTATTTGTAAACCAAATAATAACAATAATGCCTAGCTCATAAGGTTGAGATATCACTGGGCACAACATGTATCAGATGTTGATAAATAAATTAGAAAATAACATTAGGGTGATTAGAAAACATAATACAGAGTATACTCTGTAAACAGTGTTATACAAGATTAAATTTACTAGTATTATGGCACACATGACTATGGATAGATATGTGGCACAAAGATATGGAAAAGAGTTATTACCCAAAATCAAATATAACCACTCATCACTGTTCATAAAAAATATTTTTAAAATATGCACAAGAGCTTGATAATCTTTCCAGTGATGAGGATGTAACTGCAGAAAATGAAGTTATTAGACGTTTCCCTTTTATTTCTGAGTAGTTGAAGAAGCATTCTACAATATAATCTAAAAGCTTCATCTTTATTATTGCTAGGAAATTAGGTCATTAAAAAAAATAGTACTGGATCTCATCCAGCTGAATTATCCAAAGACAAAACGGCCAGCAGCAGATGTAAGGTTTACATTTATTTTTTAAATTATGCTGGTTATTATTGAAGGAAAGGTCTTGAAACATTCTTATAACAAATCCCTGGGGGAAGAAAAGGCAAGGTGATTGTGAAATATTGCACCAAGGGCTAGAATCAAAGTCTCAGAAATTCTTCTGGGCCAGAGGTAACCATTACCAGCTATTGCCTTCACAAAGAGGGATGAATTACATACTAGGTTAGTGACAGACACAGAAACAAGAACCAAATTAAACATTTTGATATCAAACTCTTTTGAAGAAGAAACTGTAGTCAGTGGTGATTCATTATCCTTCCATATTTAAATTGTTCTTTATTGCACAAAAATCATTTCCAAATTTTGCTGAGTTTTGGCATGTGCTTCAATTTTTTTTTCTAGCAGTTTAGAGTCTCCAAATGTCTCTGTATACATACGCGTTATTCCATAAAGCACCCTTCTATACTGATTGGTTCGGTTTTTGGTTGAAGGAGTTGGGTGCTGAGTCATTCCCTAGACTATGTCAATTGCCTCTTGATATCTGTTTATGAAGGGTTATTCCTTCCAGAGATGCATCTGAGCTCCTCAGTGCCTCACACATAGTAGGCACTGAAGATACGTTTGCTGAATTGACTGAGCATCACCCAACCACTAATGTCTGAAGTGAAGTAAATATTCATGTACTTTGCTATCAAAAATAATACAATTTGATCTGGCCAAGATGGAGGCATAGGTAGATATACTTTGCCTCCTTGCACAAGCTAAAGAAGGACAACAACAAATTTAAAATAAAAAAATAACAAGAACTGCCAGAAAATTGAACTGTATGGAAGTCTGACAACAAAGGAGTTAAAGAAGAAACATTCATCCAGACCCGTAGGAGGGGTGGAGATGGGTAGCCCTTGTGGAAAGGACATGTGGCTAGGTGGCGGCTGTGGTACTGGATGAGGTGGCAGCTGGCAGAGCAGACGGTCCCATATTTGCATGAGAATAAACCTAGAGGAACAGCTGGGGAGAGAGACAGACCACACAACCCAGGGTCCCATCATGGGGAAATAAAGACTGAAAAGCTCTGACTGAAAAAACCTGTGGGGATTGAGGTGGCAGGAGAAACTCCCAGCCTCAACAGAAGAGTTCGTTGGAGAGTCCTGGAATGTACACAAAAGCACCCACCCAGGAATCAGCACCAGAAGGGCCCAATTTGCGTGTGGGTGGCAAGGGAAGTGACTGAAAGCCAGCTGAGGGCTAAGCAAGCAGCATTGTTCCCTCTCAGTCCCCCTTCCCCACATATAGTGTCACAACGCAGTGACATGGGTTGCCCCACCCTAGCTAATACCTAAGGCTCTGCCCCTTACTATGTAACAGAAATATGACCCCAATGAAAGAACAGATCAAAGCTCCAGAAAAAATACAACTAAACGATGAAGAGATATCCAACCTATCACATGCACAGTTCAAAACACTGGTAATCAGGATGCTCAAAGAAATGATTGTGTGGTTGCAAAATAGAGGAAAAAGTGAAGGCTATGAAAAGTGAAATAAAGAAAAATGTACAGGGAACCAAAAGAGAAGGGAGGGAAACTGGGACTCAAATCAACAGTTTGGAGCAAAAAGAAGAAATACATTCAACCAGAACAGAATGAAGAAGCAAGAATTCAAAAAAATGAGGAGAGGCTTAGGAACCTCTGGGACAACTTGAAACATTCCAACATCCGAATCATAGGGGTGCCAGAAGGAGAAGAGGAAAAGCAAGAAATTGAAGTTATTTGAAAACATAATGAAGGAGAAGTTCCCCAATCTGGCAAAGGAAATAGCTTCCAGGATGTCCAGGAAGCTCAGAGAGTCCCAAAGAAGTGGGACCCAAAGAGGAACACACCAAGGCACATCATAATTCCATTACCCAAGATTAAAGATAAGGAGAGAATCTTAAAAGCAGCAAGAGAAAAGGAGACAGTTACCTACAAAGGAGTTCCCATAACACTATCAGCTTATTTCTCAAAAGAAACCTTGCAGGCAAGAAGGGGCTGGAAAGAAGTATTCAAAGTCATGAAAGGCAAGGACCAAGATTACTCTATCCAGCAAAGCTATCATTTAGAATGGAAGGGCAGATAAAGTGCTTCCCAAATAAGGTCAAGATAAAGGAATTCATCATCGCCAAGCCCTTACTATATGAAATGTTAAAGGGACTTATCTAAAAAAAAGAAGATAAAAAATATGAACAGTAAAATGACAACAAACTTACAACTATCAACAACCAAATCTAAAAAAACAAAAACAAAAATGAACTAAGCAAGCAACTAGTACAGGAACAGATTCACAAAAATAGAGACCACATGAAGGGTTATCAGTGGGGAGAGGGGAGAATGGGGGAAAGGGTACAGGGAATAAGAAGCATAAATGGTAGTTGCAAAATAGACAGGGGGAGGTTAAGAATAGTATGGGAAATGGGGAAGCCAAAGAACTTGTATGTATGACCATGGACATGAACTAAGGTGAGGGAATGATGGTGGAAGAGGGGTGCAGAGAGGAGGGGAATAAAGGGGAGAAAAAAATGGGACAACTGTAATAGCATAATCAACAAAATATATATATATATATATATATATATATATATTTTTTTTTTTTTTTAACATGTCACTTTTTGAGACTGGCATGTTTTTTTTTTTTTAAAGATTTTATTTTTATTTATTTTTAGAGAGAGGGGAAGGGAGAGAGAGAAAGACAGGGAGAGAAACAGCAATGTATGGTTGCCTCTCACATGGCCCTCACGGGGACCTGGCCTGCAACCCAGGCACGTGCCCCGACTGGGAATCGAACCGGGACTGCTTGGTTCCCAGCCCGCGCTCAATCCACTGAGCTACACCAGCCAGGGCAACAAAATATATTTTAAAAAATAAAATTAAATTCTTTATGCTGATAGAGTTACTAAAGACTGTGTTTCTTAAAACGCCTTAAGTTATTCTCTTAACCACTAATCCATGAATGAATGAGAAAGGTAATATTTAGTCACAAAATAAATAACCAGCATCCCAAAAGAACATGTACCTTCTTAAAAGTTATTGATCTAACTTAAGTTTTTAATATTTGTTAAGCTTAGTAGTACTTTTTGCTATAATTTGTGCCTTAAAAAAGGAAGTTTTGTGTGTGATATTTTGTTTCATGGAGACCAGTTACAACACCATCACAATGATGAGAAGAAATTTGAGGAGACCACAAATTAAGGCAGTGGTGTGGGGTGAGGTGGAGGGAAAACATTCATGATGCAGGAGATAAAATCAACAAGGCTTAATGAGGGAGACAAAGAGGTCTAGGAAACTTCTGTGATTCTGGTTCAGGCAAGTAAATGCAATAACAGTGATCTACACTAACCAAGAGAGGTAATAAAGGATAGGTTTTAGGGCAAGATAATGAATTCACTTTGGGACCTCTTAAGTATGAGATGCCTGAACACCATACAAAATAAATGCACAGATTTAAATATGCACGTAGAATTCATGAGAGGGCCTGGCTAGTGAGGAGGCTTTAGGACTTACTGAAAGGTAGGCTTATGAAAACGAAGTTGGTGGATGAGGGCATTTGGTAGAGTGGACTGAAATGAAGTTTTTTCAAAGGAAAGAGGCAGAGGAGCACTAAGTAAGGTAGGAGGAAAACTGTGGATGTATATGGTGTCATCTAACACAAGGATAGCATAGCTGATGAGAGTGCAAGAGAAAGAGTAAAAAATAATCACTGAATCTGGGAATTGGGAATCACTGTAACTTCCGAATGCACCATTCAACAGAACAGATGAAGCAAAATCATCTCCCAGTAAATGTGTGTAGAATGAACAACCTACTGTGATCCAGATAATGAAACAGTACTCTAAATATATGATTAAATGAAACTAGGAAGTTGTCCAGCTCTCCCATTTCTGTCATTTTAATTCCTAATGCATGATGGCAACAGACTTTGCCTTAGGTTGATATAACTGGAAGCCCTAGGTTTCATATGTTTGGGTTTTTTGCTGTCTTTCTACTTAATACTTTCTCTGATTTTGAGGATAATAGAATAAAAAAGGTTCCTCCTGCTATGAAAGCTTCTTTCTGGGGAGAAGGGAGTGAGGTAAACCTCATAAGATTGAGAACTTCATCATTTATTCCTCCAATTGTCTGTATTTTTTTCTAGATTTTAATCAGACTTCAGTCCAAGGCAGTACACCAAAGAGGAACTAAATTAAGTTAATGATTAGTATACAGAGTAAACAGAGAAGTTTATCACCTTCAAATTGCAAATATATATCAATGAGTCTTTAAAAGCAAAACAAACTGAGAATAATTAAGAGATTAGTATATATCAAAAGGACACAGGATAAGACTAGATCACCTTACATGGAGTTCTGTGACATTCCACAGCTTTTGATGTAGCTACTCCAAGGCATGTCTTGTAATAATCATCAAATGAAATTTTAATTGATCTGAAAATATAAATTAAAATCAGACAATAAGTAGTTTGCAAGTTTGTTTAATTATTGTGCAAAATTATTTTATCAGAGTGAACTATTTCAGACAACAATATATTGTCACAAGACAAATTGATTTGTAGTTAACAAATCTAACATACTAATTCCTCCACTAATATACAGAAATCACAAAAAAGAAAAACTGTCCAAGTCATTTTCAATAATAGATGTAAATGTGCACCCATGTGTATATTATAAAAAGAAAAATATAGGATCAGGTTATTTGCATTTCATAGCTAACTAAAAAAGAACTTCAAAGAAAAGAACACACCTGTACATTTTCTTTCTACGATAAATACTTTTCTTAAATTCTATACCAAATTTATAAAAAATTATTTATTTATGTTTAGAGAGAGGGGGAAGGAGAGAGTAAGATAGGGAGAAACATCGATGTGAGAGAGAAATATCAGTCGGTTGCCTCTCTCATGCACCCACATCGGGACTGAACTCTCAACCCACACACGTGCTCCGACCAGGAATCAAACCCGGGACCTTTCACTTTGCGGGATGACATCCAACCAACTGAGCCACACTGGTCAGGGCTTTACGCCAAATTTTAGTAAAATCACCTTTCTTTCTATTATGAGGAGAAATGAAACACTAGAATTGAGATTAGTTTAATTTTGACACTGAATCTGGCCATTTTTTAAAGAGGAAACAACTCTTTTCCATGATTCCTACCTGCAGTTTTCCTTCCCCGTGCTAATACTACGATGTCCTAATGGGAAAGCAAAGGTCGTTATAAAGTATTAAACAGGAATTATGAAATACTCTCTTAAATAACTGCCTTTCCAATTAATTTTTCTACAAACTTTTCCAGTGCAGAGATTTTCAACATTCTACAAACAAAACATTACTTTGGGCTATTTTTCAGACATGAGAAATCACCAACTGACTGGCTTAGATGTTTAAACATCAAATGTAAAAGACCTAAAGTCTGCGTTCCATTTCACGTTCCTAGCTCTTTAGAGGAAGAAGCAACTTTTCAGTTAGAACATGTCTACTAGCATTAATTTTTATAGGTGGCTTAAAGTCAATATTTGACTTAATTTTGAAATGAATGGGCAATATCTAAATGTGTTACTACATTTGTCTATTTAAATGATAATTACAAATACCTAATTTTAAGACTAACATTTTAAAATGTGTTATTGCTTTTGCAATCACACATAAGTAGAAACCTGAAACTTGGTGAAGATAAATTAATCACTACTATTATTGCTTCCAGAGCTACATTCGGTGCTTTCCACTACTAAATGATATACTAAACTAACATTAATTTCCCAAAGAAATGTTTCGGCATTTGGCAATGGAGGTAACAAAATGAAAGGCTGCATTATATTTCCTGCATGAAAAAGCTTGTGATCAATTTGCTGTCACAGATCATTTAGCAGACAACAATGACCCAAAAGGAAGGAAACTGTCAACACACTGTCTCGTGAAAAAAAATACACGATCTTCAGGCACAATCGTCTCCATTGTTTTTTGTCTGTTTGACGATGACCCCTGACCCTCTCCCTTCCCAACAGTGTCCTGTTCAATTTCAAACTGTTAGCCTTCAGGGGCTTTCTTTTCTTTCCCCAGAATAATTAAAAATATTACCCTAAAAGGTATAACTTTAGTATAGTTTGAATATACAAAGCAGAATGTCTTCAACCTTTGGGAATATTTGCATTTTCAATTCTGTAAAGGAAACAGCCCCTTAAAATAAGAGAACAGTAACTATTTTACTACTATTCAGATAAAATGCTAAGTTTACAGGCATATCTGCAGTATAAGAAATACGTGTGTTTATAGTTTCAACCAGTAACAGGACTTTATTGAGCATTATCATTGACATACTGAATATGAAAAAGTAGAAGACATTATTTTTAAACTGAATATCAGAGCTCATTATTTTGATGAAAAAATAAAATGTATACCTGAACTAGTAAACAGAATAGCTTTACATATTAACATCATCAAGTGTTACATCACTTAACACAGACATTTGGGGACTATAATGATCATGGCAGTAAGCAGAAAATGTTGGAATAGGGAGATACAGCTTTGTTTTGGAGACATTAGGGAAAGTGTCGCTTGGAATACAGACCTGAAACCAAGGAAAGAGGCATTTTAGGCCAGGGGAACATTATTAGCAGTAAATAGCTCACACGGGGAGAAGTATCGTGTGTACATACATACATACAGAAGATGTTGGGGAAAGAGATGATAGTGACAAGATAATTGACTACAGTGGAGACTTCCAATTCCAGAGGCCTTGGAATTTGATAAAAGAAGTGAAACTGGGCAATGCAGGGTCTTTTATTTAGGCAGAAAATGGATTAGAGTTGACTCAGTAATCTTGATATATTAGGTGATGGAGAGCAATCAGAAGTTCTCGAATAAGGCAAGCAAATTATGAAATCAGTGTGTAGGAGTTTTTTTTTTTCTGGCATTAGTATGCAGGGTGGGTTATATAGGAAATTAAATGCTGGAGGACAAGTTAAGAAACAAATGTGATGATTCAGGCAAGAGATACAGAGAGCTAATACAAGGGTGGGAGCAAAGATTCCAAAGGGGAGAAGATGAATCAATGGTAAAGAATTGACTGGACTGGTTGCCTGATAGGGTGTGAAAGGTGAAGGAATTTGAGGGTCACATATTCTCCTAAAGCCCAGAAGACTGGTTAGTTTTGCTATTAATAGAAAGTGTCTAGAGAAACTGAAGTAAAATATGAGTTTAATTTTAAACACAGGTTTTAGGTGATGACCTTTAGGAGTGTGATTGAGAAATTGAGACTGGAAATAAGAGATTTGGGTCAAATCAACATAAAGGTTGATAGATGACGCCATTAGGGAAAACAAACTCCAAAAGAGTAATTAAGTGTTTAGAAAAGAAAGAGCAGAAACCGATTCATAGTTAAGAGGAGCCAGCGAAGAAAAGAAAAGGATAAGTAAGGGGAGAAGAGAACTGTGGTAGTGATGTTTCAGGGAAGCAACATCTCAGCCATAACAAAGTCTAATGATTAAATCCTTACATGTCTCTGGATATTCAGTCATGTAGTATCAGGAGTACAGGCTGTGGAATCACCTGGCCTGACTGAAACACTCTGGCACTGTGACTTATTAGCTGTGTGACTTGGGGCAAACTCCCTAACCCCTAACTCCGATTTCCTCAACTATAAAATTAAGAGATAGAATTTCTCCAGTGTTTTTTGTGAGCAGTCAATGAAGTCATCCATAGAAAGAGCCATGTAGGGGGTTTAGCGCCCCTCAGCCCTCAGTATCAGCTGCTCTCCTGAACTGACTCAGATAAGTACCTCATCATTTCTCTCCTACAAACTCTAAACAGCTTCGTAATTGTTTTTCTATGTCAGTATCTCCCTACTCAAGGTTATCATGCCTCCGTTTGAAAACCACACTGGGTTATCTAATTCTATAGGATGAAATCTAAGCACTCAAATATAACTCCAGGTTCTTCATCATCAGGCCATTTCCAACCTTTGCTTCCACCATGCACCTGCACATCCAGCAGCGCTATCACATGGAACTTCCTGATGACCCTGCGTATGCCATAATACTACATTTCTGTGTCTGTGCAAGCAGTTCTAGCTAGAGACGCCTTTGCTCTCTGTGTTGTCAAACTCTTACTTATCAAGGTTCTGGTCCAATAAAATTATCGTGTATTTGAAAGTTGCCACAGTGGACATTGTGGCTGCCCCCCAATAATTAGTTTGTTCTTCTCCCATTTTGTATGCGCCATTCAGTCTGATGGAATTGACCTCATGCCTGGCTCCAAGTCAGGGCCTGATGAATTTCGGGCTCTTTGACAATGGTGACTAGTTTAGGAATAAGAACCGAAAAAGATCCAGTCAGAGCAAAATTTATTCTAACATTCTAGTACATCTTGATATCTAGGAGTGTCAATCTCTTTGTTCTTCAAGGCCGTCTTGCTATTCTAAATCTTTTGTATTTCTAAATACATTTTAGAACCACTTTGTTAATTTCCAGAAGAAAACTGATGGGATTTTGAGACTGAATTGAATTTATTAATTAATTTGGGAAGAATTGGCATTATAATAACGTTGACTCGTTCCCAGTCACAAACACTGTATATCTCTATTTCTTTAGGTCCTTAAAAACTTCCCCCAGATTTATTTTGCAGTTTTCATTACAGTTGTCTTAGTTATCTTCGTTAAATTTTGTTGTTGTAGCGGTATTTTTAAATGTTCACTTTCTATGTATTGATGGCCAGTATATAAAAACTTAGTTGATTTGTTAATGTTCATCTTGTATCCAGGGCTGTTGTTGAATTTATTTATTAATTTTCAAGCTTTGTATATTCATCTGGACTTTCCTGTGTAAATCATCCTGATTTCTGTGAATGAAGCTAATTTACTTCCTTCTTTCCAAACTTTACAACTTACTTCTTCTCCTGGCTTCATCGCACTGACCAGCGTAGTGCTGAGTAGAAGCACTGATAATGGCACGCTTGTCCTGTTCTTGAACTGAGGAGAAAATGCGTTCGACGTTCCACATTTAAGGATGAGGTCGGCTGTTGGGTTTTGTGGATTCCCTTTATTGGAATAAGGGAATTCTCATCCATTCCTAGTTTGCTGATAATTTTTTATCATGAATGGGTATTAAAGTTTAGCAAATATATTTTTCCGGATTTATTGATATCATTTTATGTTTTTGCCCTTTATTTGGTGAATGTGATGAGTTACACTGAATTTTCAAATTTAATCAACATGGCTTTCCTGAAATGAAGCCCACTTAGTCATGATGTATTATCACTTTTTATGTATTAGTGGATTCAATTTGCTAAGATTTTGGTTAGATTTATGTATCTGTGTTTACAAGAGATATTGGACTATATTTTTTTTTGCTTGTAATAATTTAATATTTCAGAATCAGAGTTTGGAAGTATACCCATTTTCTCTATTCTCTGAAAAAAATGTTAATACCTTTTTTAAAATTTGCTTTATTTTGTAATAACTTTAGATTTATAAAAGGGTTGTAAAGACAGTTGACTGTTTTTTACAAAATTAACTTAAAGCATAATTTGCATTCAGTAAAATACAGATTTTAAGCATACAGATTAATGACTTTTGACAAAAGTCTACATCTGTACAACCACAAGCCCAAACAAGATATAGGATATTTTCATTACTCCAGAAAGTTGCCTACTCCCCTTCCCAGCCAATCGCCCTTGACACTTTGTGCAGTCACTGATCTCATTTCTGTCACTATAGATTTGTTTTGCCTGTCTTAAAACTTCATATAAATTGAATCATAGAGTATGTACTTCCTTGATTACTCTGGATTCTTTTATATACTCAATATAATGTCTGCTTTACCATTCCATGTTGTTGTGTTTATCGACAGTTCATTCATTTTTATTGCCAATAGTATTCCATTTATGAATATAACACAATTTATTTATATAGTCAACTGTTGATGGACATTTTAGCTTTTTCCAGTTTGGGATATTATGAATAAAGCTCTTATGAACATTTGTGTGCAAGTCTTTTTGTAATATGTATTTTAATTTCACTTAGGTAAGTATTAGGAGTAAAATCACTGGATCACTGGGTAGGTGAATGTCCAAAGTTATAAGGAACTGCTAAATTGTTTTTCAGGCTGGCTTTGGACTTACCAAATGATGCAATGTTTACAGAGATACAGTGGAGCCCCAGTGACTCTGTCCTTGCCAACAACTTGGGATAGTTGGTTTTATGCAGTGGTATACTCTCCCAATCTCCCCCATCTCAGTAAATGGCAGCAATACCCATCCAGTTCAAACCAAAATCTAATAATTCTTGATTCCATTTTTCTCTGATACCCTCCATCTAATAAAACCAAGGCTTAAATTCACCCACTTTTCTCCCTCTCTCTGTCTATATCCTCAACCCTAGACCAAACCACCATCATCTCTTGCCTGGTTTACTCAAATTACCTAATAATTCTCCTTGCTTCCACCTTTGATTCTTCACAATCTGTTCCCCACACAGCAGTTAGAATGGTCCTTTTAAGGTGTAAATCTCATTGCATTTTTCCCTTCTTTAAAGCTGTCCAACTGTGTCCCAATTCCCATGGCTAATCTAATCAAATTGAAATTCCTTACCTAGTTTATAAAATGATATGGCCCTGCTGACTTCTCTTACCTCATTGCCTATCCCTCTCTTCTTTTCCCCTTGCTGTGTTTCAGCTCTGGTGGCTTTCTTTCTGTTCCTCTAACACCATGCTCATATGCAATTTAGGGTCTAGGAGGGGGAAGGAGGGGGAGATGGAGAGAGATTTGTTGTTCCACTTTTTTATGTATTCATTGGTTGATTCCTGTATTTGCCCTGACCAGGGATGGAACCCACAACCTTGGCATGTTGGGATGATGCTCTGTCCAACTGAGTTATCTGGCTATGGCTTGAGTCACTTCTGATTAAAGTTACATAAAGATTATTCTCCCAGACCCCAAATTTTGTACTCTTGTCATCAGAACTGTCTTCTCTTCAGAGGAGAGTTTCCAATTTTAGCTCATAAATCTTGTGAGGTCAGAGATCATATATTATTCAGTTGTGCAATCCCAACGCTGTAACACAGCACCTGACACAGAGCATATGCTCAGTGAATGCATTTTAAATAAGTGAAAAAATAGCTGCTCTCCAAGAGGCTGCCTCTTATTGTATCAAATGATATCCTACAGCACATGGGTAAATCTCCCAGATGACCAGCACAAGCTTAAATCACCTTCAATTACCAAACGTCAGCTGGATTCCCCTAACTATATTCTTTCTACCCAGTTGACTGGACTTCACCTAAGTTTTGTTATGCCCTTCAAAAACAGGGTTTCAATCACCTGGCTATGCCTCTGGAATCATTTCTGCAGCCAGGTCAGTTCTCCCAGCTCATGATAAAATGCTAGCCTGCGGTGCTAGTCTGACAATACAAAGAGAGCTTCTCTCTCAGAATAATTTCTGCAAGACCTCATTGTGAACACTCCTATTGTAAAAACTAAAGGCTAGACAGAATTGAGCCTTATCCCGTACATACCAGGGTAAATATCAGAATTCACAGCTACATAACAAATTGTAGCCTGATATGTACTGGGAGTTTAGGCATCATTGAAATCCAGATCGTATTGCATCAATTGTGTTCCGGAGATTTCTCTAGGGATTTCAGGCTAGCACTAGGTGAACACCACAAATCAGGCCTGATTGTGGCTTCATTTATCCTTGGTTTGGTTCAGAGGACCTTCTGAAGCTGGGACCAGAGTTTATACCCCAAATACAAAGAACTTTGTGATATTCTACAGACGTTCATGCATTCAACACCTGTTTATCATGGGTCTATTCTGTGCCAGGATGGTCACTTGCTTCTCTCCACATGGACAAGTTTAACAGCAGCAATGTCCTCTACTGAATCCCAAACTAGTGTCCAACTCACTAAATCATGCTTATCTTCCGCAATTTTTTCAACACTCTTACAACAGAAGCCACTTGGGTTACTTAATTTTACTCATCTTCAGGGCCAGTCAAGGAAAGCTCAGCTGAAGTAAACATGGTTTTCTACATCTGACTGACTGTCAAGTTAAGGCTGAAAGAAGTGCTCAAGAGGCTGATGATGAGAACACTGACCTTGTCCATGCATTCAAGGCTGAACGGATGCAATATTGTCAGGTTGTCTCCCAGCAGTGGCTTTGGCCCCAACTCTCCCCACTTTCCTCTAATATCTACCTTCTGAATCGCTTAGATTTTTGCTCTCTATAATGGTTTGTGCTCATTATGTTCACAACATGCTTTCTCTCTTCAACAGTAAAAAGTAAAAATTAAAAGAATAGACAAGTTCATATAGTAACATCAATATTAATTCAAAAGTCTAGAAAGAATTGAACAATTTTCCACATTCATCCTGAAGACATTTTAAACATGTGTTGTGAAAAATGTCTACTTCCTTTTCTGAGTTAAAAAAATTCAATTATGAGAGACAGTGTAAAATCACAGGTGGCAAACACAAGGCCCACGGCCCGCGGCCTGCGGCCCGAATCTGGCCCTCCACCCTGTTTTATCCAGCCCAGCACCTTGTTTCTACCCAGTGGCAGCATCGAGCTCCTTGCCCCTACTTAAGGAGTAGTTACATTTATACAGTCCTAAAATTACATTCGGTCATTTGAAGGCAAGCAGGAGGCTGATGTGGCCCCTGGTGAAAATGAGTTTGATACCCCTGGAAATAATTTAAGTAAATAATCCTTTTAATAAATAAATTGACATAGAAGTGTATGAAGACAAACTTACTCAGATAAATTTATCTGAGTCTTTAGATAACTCAGAGCTATCATCTTTCACCGTAAAAAAAAAGAGAGAGAGAGAGAGAAAAGATATAGTTTACTTGGAAGATTAAATACATGACTTTAATGTGTATTCTTTCTGAAGCCTCAATAAAATGGTAATAAAGAAATAAAAATAAGGTATAAAACCTCAAGGACAGCAAAAGAAAGATGGCAAGAAATTTTTCAAGATGGAAAGCAGATGTCAGTGGTAACTGTCTGAGCAGGCTGTAGAAATTTGAAACCTAACTACACCATGAGGGGAGGTCAAGGAAAAGCAAGCAGATTTACACTTCAGAACTTGAGAAGCAATTCAGAAATTGCAGGTACCAGGTACCTGTGAAAGGTGAGAGAGATAGCATAGTCACCCAAGATGTATACCCTCATCCTATGCAATCAGATGATCGCCACTGCCCAGGTAGGAGGAAGGATGTTTAATGTCTGGGAAAACTGAGCCAGAGAGACTCAAGACTGGAGGAGACTAGGCACAAAGCAAAACACGAGTATATAGTAAGGGACTGAAGGCAGTGAAAAAATCATATTGAATGTATAAGATGCCTACTCTCTCCCTCTGTCCAGCTCCCAGAGTACAAGCAGCTAGCATCTCTCTCCAGGAACAAAATGGAGGATTTATCTCAGGGGAAATAGTCAAGCGTACTAATGACAACTAATGGTATCATCCTCCACTGAAAAACTGACATGAAACAAAACCGACAAGTCCAGTCAGTACTTACATACTTCCAATTGCTTTCCATGCATCATATGTCATTGGGCAAGTAGCTCTTTGACAACATCCCTGAAAAGTAGTCATTAAACTTTATTAAATGAACACTAGTTATAGAAGCACACAATAAGGTCTATCTGGAAAAACTCCAGTCATTGTTAATATAATAAGAACAGTTTGCATGACATTGATGTAACCTGGCAGCCAAGGAGAATGGACTGGAATGTGCATGTGTGAACAATGACGACTTCACTGTACTAGTCAGTGGGGGCGGTAGACGCCATTGAGTAGCCTGCGTACTGTGTGGCTGTCACATTCAAAATGACTGAGCAAGTAGAGCAATGAATCTGAATCCAATTTTGCATTAAATTTGAACATTCCTACATGGAAACTATTTGGATGATTCAGAAGGCCACAGCTATGTGCAACTGGGGATTGGTAGCTTCGTCATGACAATGTGCCCACTTGCGTATCCCATCTTGTGCACACTTTTTTTGGCAAAATATCAAATCCCCCAGGTGACTCAGCCCCCCCTACAGCCCAGCTTTGGTGCCCTGTGACTTCTGGCTTTTCCCAAAGCTAAAATCACCTTTGAAAGGGAAACAATTTTAGATCATGATGAGATTCAGGGAAATACGATGGGGCAGCTGATGGTGATTGGGAGAACTGTGTAAGGTCCCAAGGTGCCTACTTTGAAGGGGACTGAGGTGTCAATGTCCTATGTACAATGTTTCTTGTACCTTCTTTAATAAATGTCTGTTTCTCATAGAACATGGCTGGATACCTTCTGGACAGACCTCATACCTTCAGTGAAAGGGAGTTTTACTACTTGGCCATGTGGCCTTAACCACTCCTAGGCAACTTGGGTTGTTAGAACATTCCTCCCCATGTTTGGCCAGCTGGGGCCTGAAATGGTAAGCTATGGTGGCATTTGCATCTAGGAAAGGCCAGTTAGGTACTCAGGTGACTATATAATTTATTGTCCAAACTGGAACACAGAATGAAAGGAGACAGTAGAAATCATGAAACCAGAACTGTTGCAGGCAGTTTGGTGTATTTGCGCATCCTACCTGTGAGTGAGGGAGGCCGGTTCCAGGCCCCAGAAGAGGCTGGCAGGGTATGGGAAGGTCACTGGGACCTCCACCAATTAATCGGGTTTGAGCTCAGGCCTTGGTGTGTTCTTGTCAATATACTGAGGCAAAGAACTAGCTGTCCAGGTGAGCCAGACAACACGTTAGGGACAGTTTGGGGTATGAGAGGCATTTGCATGTCTGACTTAGGCTTCACAATTAATTTTATATCACTGATTATCAGGAAGGAGTCCTCAGTTTAGTCAAGGTGTGCTCTGGGACAAGGCAGGGCCCAAACTTCATATTCCGGTCTTCGGTGGCTACACTCCAGAAAGTCTCGGGAAGGTATGACTGATTCATAGCTTTGACATTAGTCTTTATTTTTCTGGAACATCAGAGATTTCCCTTTTTTTTATAAGAAATCCTTTCAGATACTTGAAAACAGCTTTTGTAATGCCTTTATCTTTTCTTCTATTAGCTAAACACAGTTTCCTCAGTCATGGAAAATGTGATGCTCCACATGGAGCATGCTGGAATTGCAGATGAGGGCCCACCAAACCAGAGGAGGTAAAATGATCATTGAAAACATGCTTAGTAGAAGGGCTCCTCCTTTTATTGGTTCATAATACACTTGTGCTTAAAAAGCTCCTCAATAATTTTTTCATAGAAGAGAGTTCTGCTATCAAGTCAGGTCTATTCCATTCTGTAAAATTTCTGAATTAGAAATTTTAATTCTTTGATCCTAAATGAATGACTTTATGCTCATCCCATGAAGCTTGGAGGTGCAGGGGATATGGGCAGGCCCGGGTTGGAGCTGTGGGCTTGGGCTTCCTTGTTGATCCTCGGCTTCCTCCCTGAGGCAGAGGCTGAGGGTCAGATGAGCGAACGTGTATGAAAGCACTTTGCGACTATAAAGTAAGACCAAGATCTAATTTTATGCACATTTTTTTCATTTTCTCATTCTACAAATTTTTATTTAATACCTACAAGCAGACACTGCATGTGGTACTAAGGATATAGTTCTAGCCTATAGTTGATGCTCATAGAGATGACACAATTCACTGCCTCTTAAATTTCTTATTTACACAATGAACTATCAGTTCCAGTTTTGTGTGTCTAAAAATATAATTATTTCTAGATTTATTAATATATTATATTTGAGAGATGATTCTTGCAGCACTATAGTAGAGACCTTTTTTCAAGTTGTTGCAGGTAATTAATTCTCACTGGATGCAGACTTTCACCGAAACCCACATAGTGCTCTACTACCATCTAATTTAGAGTGAGTGAGTTTTCTGCACATATTCATTTCCCACCCATAGCAGCTGTCTCTGCTGTACCACAGCACTCTCTCCCTATGAAGCTGCAGAAAGTCCTTCTCTTTTTGGTACCCTTGGCTAGCATACCTAGCCTACCTGAGATGGCAAGTGAGCTAATAACTAGATACTGTCTTGGATTTCCACATGTTTCACCAATGTAACTAAAGAATGTAGCAAAACCCTGCCAAAGTAGTATCTGTTTTGTTGCTCATTTGCTGAGTGATTTGGCCATTTGGTTAGCTTTTCTGCGTGGTTTGATGGCAAAGTTGCAGAAGTGAAAGGAGTGAAGGCTAACATCTACTGAACAGGAGGACAAAAGGGAGGGCCAATTTTTCTTAGGTTTTCTTCTCATTCTTTCTCTCTGCCAGGCAAACGCAAAATCTATTGCACAGAGTCATCTGCTGTAGAAAATTCTTTAAAACCAGCTTTTAAATTTCCATTTACCAGAATGTGGGAATAGCTTTGTTATAGAATCTTTCTTTATAATGATAGTCTTGTAGGGCTCAGTGAAAGGTTAATTGATATTATTATTCATTCATTCATTCCACACATGACTACTGAGTGCAGAGGAGACAAACAGAGGATGCCACAGAATTCTGGTAGGTTACAAATGTGGTCAGAGTGAAGCAGTATGACTCCTCTGTGTACAAACCAGCCTTAAAACTGTCAGGGGATGTTTGAGGAACCCCATGGCAATCATGACATGTTTGAAGACACTGAGAAAGATGCCTGATCAATATTGCTTGATTTGCATCAGACCCAGAAGCCCTGCAGAGGAGCACTTGAACTTGGTTCCCATTGTAGAGCTCTAGCTAATGGACTAGTAGGTTCTAGAAGGGGAATGGAAAAAGAGAGGTGGACATCTGGGAGAGAAAGCACATGAGAGATCAATTTGAAGAGCAAAGTGAATTTGAACAGCAAGGCCTGCTGACTAAAGAGGCAATCATAATACCAGCCACTATGTCAGGCTTCTGTGCACTGTGGCAAGAGGACAGGCAGGAGAGAAAGGACATAACTAGGTCACTAGGTACCCAACCCTTGTGACAAGCCAACAACATTGTTCTGCTCACTGCAGAGAGAGACAGGAGCACAGAAGGTGACGGAGTTAAGAGGCATGTAGAGGTCACTGGCAGCCTGCGAGTGAGCAAACCAAGGTGTCAGAAACACACCTGTCAATAGAGAGAAGGCCTGAAGAGCCTCAGATGCCATTTCCACTTGGACACTTAGAAGGAATACCTGGGGGAGGAGGGAGACTCTACAGAAAAAAAGTGCCGATCATTTTGCTAATCAAGAGGAAAGGAGCCCCGGGTCACTAAGATCTGGGGTAGGGCAGGTGAAATCTGGGAAATATTATAGATCAAAGAGTTACAATGAGCCTGGCTGGTGTAGCTCAGTGGATTGAGCGCGGGCTGGGAACCAGACGGTCCCGGTTCGATTCCCGGTCAGGGCACATGCCTGGGTTGCGGGCCAGGTCCCCTGTGAGGGCCATGTGAGAGGCAACCATACATTGCTGTTTCTCTCC
>PVJI01017571.1:0-35350 GCA_004026765.1 Micronycteris hirsuta | reverse complement strand
AGCTTCCTTTTTTTCCCTATTGGTTCCCTGTAAATCTTCCTCCATTATCTTTATCATATTCTTCATTTGTTCAATTATTTGCGTCCACCTTTCTTCCAGTTTTGTGAGCATCCTGATTACCAGTGTTTTAAACTGGGCATCTGTTAATTTGGCTATCTCTTCGTCCGTTAGTTGTAATTTGTTCTGATCTTTCATTTTGACCATTTTCATTATTTTTTTTATCTTGGAGCACCTGTCGGAGTCTTAGGTGTTTGTCGGTGCCTGGTAACCTGGGTCGCTTTTTTGTGACGTTTCCTCTGGGGGCGGGGCCTGGGAGGGAGCAATGGCGTCTGCCGTTCACCGCCACTCCGTATCACCCTCTGCTCCCCAGTTCCCCACTGCCTTTTCCGCCAGTCTCAGCCCTGCTAGTTCCCACTGGCCTCTCCAGTTACGCCGCTGGCGTGCGAGGTTCACCCGTTGCTCGGGGTTGTGATTTGGTTAGGCGCTCGCGGGGTGAGTTCCTCCGGGCAAATTGCCTCTCACTCCGCTCCTCCACTCGGTTCTGCCCTGCTTACTGGCCTGGATGTACGTCCTCCCCAACTTCCTGGGTGTCGGACTTCCCTTCAGTTTGATTCTGTCCGTTCTGGTTGTTTATTTTTCGCTATTGAGTTCGTTGTTTAAACTCTCTGGTTGTGAGCGGAGGCGCAGTGCGTCCACCTACACCGCCATCTTGGCGGAAGTCCCTGATTTCCAAGATTTCATACTATTCATTACAGCACTACCAGACAGAAATGCAATCTTTCTGAAGACAATCCCAAGTGCAAATGATGTCAGGAAAGTGCTGGAGCTATTTTTCCCTGTCCTCAGGCAAGTTGCACTGCATGGCCAACAACACCAACTTGTCCATCCTATGCGTGGGGAACCCTTATCCTGAAGCTTCTATATCCTCTGCTGACAAATTCCAGCCTCTTTCGCTTGCCTGGTGCTTTCCGTTGGTCCTCGGACGGCAGACGTCCATGATCTCTCAGTTGCAATGGGTTCAGGAATTAGCACTGTCTCACTATTCATTCCACATTGCCAGCTTTTCAAAACCCCTGTCCCTGGACTGCGTTGCTCGCATCACGTTTGGCCGTGAACATCACCTCGTGACCACGGAGACCAGCGGCTGGCAGCACCTAACCTCCAGTCCCTGTAGTTGTTCCAAGATGCAACTTTTCTAAACCTTACATTCATTCAATAAGTACATAATAAATATAAACAAACAATACATTCATTTGTACATACAATATATGTGTATATATATATATATATACATATATATATATATAAAATTTGAAGATTTTATTATTTATTTTTAGACAGAGGGAAAGGGAGGGAGAAAGAGAAGGAAAGAAACATCAATGTGTGGTTGCCTCTTGTGTGCCCTCATTGGGGACCTGGCAAACAACCCAAGCACGTACTCTGACAGGGAATCAAACCAGTGACCATTTGGTTCACAGGCTGTCACTCAATCCACTGAGCCACACCAGCCAGGGCCAAAAATATTTTTATTTATTTTTTTTTTAACTGAGTGGGGAACTTGAGAACATTCTGGGTAGGAGAAACATCAAAGTAGAGGGAAGAGAGAAAATTGACCTGTTCTATAAAACAGATTTCACAGGAATATACTGTGTTTGAAAGAAGAGGAAATGTGATTAATGAGCTATTAAGGAGCCAGTTGATATGGATTTTGATTCTGCATTGTTGGGTTCAAATTGGCTCCAACCACAGTAGGGATTCAGAAAATATTTATCCAATTTTTATGTGTAATAACTCTGAACACTGTTATACTGGATAGTTGAGAACCTATTGCCATTGTTGCAGATTAGGAAAGGTTATTTGCTATGTGTGCATGTATACCCATGTGTGCTCAGATGATTAAAATTAAAAGAACAATACAATTGAAGAAATTTGTCATATAATACTCTCTGACTGAGCACAATATGGAGAAGAAAGGAATATTTTCTCAGTTACTTCTTAGGATTTTTATATCTAGGCAAATTAGTGGAATGACTTCTAGTCAAGGCTCAGGATTACCTGTGTCAAGGAATAATTATTATCAGCAATAAATGAATATGAGCCCTACCCTGAAAAGAGTGTCTTGTTTTGTATTATTATAAATTTGGGGTACTGTTTATCTTTTAAATATATTGTAGGAGTGGCAGTAGTTTGAATATTGATAGATTAAACTTTGAGGCACACATTTTTCTATTATACTTTCTATAAGCAAGTTTTTCAGGTTAAAGAATATCTTGAAACTTTTCAGTTAAAAGTTGTACCTGCTTACCTCTTTGAATCAGGATTTTATCTATATTATACAATCAAAACAAAAAAGAAAGACATTTGATGATAGGCTAGTGTACAATAACAGTCATAATTAATAATTTTTGTATTCAAACTTAAAAGTCTAAACACCTTTATTTTTCTCACTGATTGAATGATAATAAGTAGATGTTATAAATGTTATAAAACATAAAGTTGTACTAATTACCATGGTTATATTTTTACTTACATTTTGTGTAAAGTATTTTGTTTGGGAAAAATAGTGCTCATTTGTTAAGAATGTTTACAACCACTGTTCTGAAATATTGATGAAAAGGGAACCTGAAAATAGAGGTAGCATTGACAGACAGGAATTCTCTGAAGATAAGTCTAACTTTAGATACTTAAAGTGTGGTGTTTTGACATTAACTTACGTTATAAAATGTTTATGCTATCATTATAAATTCCAAGAAAAGAAAATATGAAAGAGGGTTTCAAAAAAATAAAAATAAGGAAAGAGAATTCAAAGAGCCAAGTTTAAGTCTTGAAGGCATCTTAAATGTAAGAGAAATAACTTAATAAAAACCCAGTGTGAAACACAGAGTTTTACTAATACATTTGCAGTCACACTGTAAAGCGGTTGTGTTTATTCCTGGTTTGGAATAATCATGCCCCTGTCTGAAAGCCCAAGCACACTATGCTGTTGCTGCCCTCCCCATTGAGAGGTGGATTCCTGTTTCTCTACCTCTTTAAATACGGTCCTGTATCTTGCTTTGAGCAATGTGGCAGAAATAATGCTGTTTAACTTCTGAGCCAATAGACAGATCTTACACTGTTTTGTAATGTGGGCATCACAGGTAAGGAAACCCAGCCTGATCTCGTCTTCCTGAGGATAAAAGATACCTGGAAAGAAAGCTCAGACATTCCAGATTACTGCAGCTGAACCCCAGCCAGTTTCTTAGCTCCATGCAGCCCCATGGAGGAGCATGTGTGAAGGCAGCACGGAGTGGCATCACTGATACACTCAGCAAAACAGGCTCTTTTCGTTGTTCACATTTACAAGTGTTATATGTACAATGATGTGGTTGGGTGAATAATGCAATATTCTATAAAGTTTTTTGGGGGCAGTTGAAATTAATACAAATGTTAACAATTATTTACTCCTTTTATGTGAAAATGCATATTAAAACATGATTCAGTTTAGGGATCAAATACATTCTCTGAAAGAAGAAATGCAAGGTTTGGAGATAAAAGAATCAATTTAAAGCAACAATTTGAGAAGAATTTACTAAGTGGGTACTTCTGGTCAAGTTATTTCATCTCTTTACACCTCCGCTTTCTTATCTGGTTAAAAAGAATTTTAAAATAATAATTTCTAAGTTTATTGTTGATTTGTTTGTTTCTATGTTATAGTACAAGTTTCTTGGTATTTGCTGCCAGGATTTTATTTTCTTTTTTATCATAATGCATAGCTGAATGTAAACTATGAGCAGATTATGAAAATATTGTCCTGAATGCTTTTACTGAAAAATATTTTAAGATGATTGAAATAACATTTATGACAGGTTATCCATTTTGATACAAAGTAATGTAAGTTTATTCATATTAATATTAATAAGAATAGAATCTGAAAATTAAATAAGTGAAACAAATATATCTTGGACTCTGAAAGCCACAAACTTAAAGCATGAATACTGAGTGAATAGATGAAGGCTAAATAATGAATAAATAAATAAATAAGACAGACACACCATTCATTTGCATTTGTTAAATCATATATTCATGTGGTAATAAGGCTCTGCCACAGACTTCTTGGTGTGGCATTTTATTCATTCATGGCTGCCTGATAGTCAATCATCTTCCGACATATATGACAAGTCAAATAAGGAAGAAAAAAGTACTTGCCAAAATACTTAAATTATTTCAACATAAGCAGCTTTGCTCACAAAGAAATGACACCAGTAACCCTTAATATTGTCAATTTAAAACTTTATTACATGTCAATCATAAACTTTGGTTTTACTCCCTGTGGTTATTACGATGTTTAGAGTGTAATTCCATTTGCATGGCAAAAATCACTCTCATCTACAGATACGTACATAATACATGTTCATTTTTAAATTTTTTATTGTATTTTTCCATTACCATTTAATCCACTTTGACCCCTCCCTCCTCTGCAATCAAGACCCTGTTGTTCATGTCCTTTTTACTTTTTGCTCAGTCCCTCCACACCCTTTCTACCCTCTTCCCTTCAGCTGTAATCCTAGCTCTCTGAGTCTGTCCCTATTTTGCTTGTTAGTTCAGCTTGTTTATTAGATTAAATAATTCACACATATGAGTGAAATGATACTGTATTTGCCTTTCTCCAGCTGGCTCATTTTCACTTAGCATAATGTTCTCCAGTTCCATCCATACCTGTTGCAAATTTTCTTCTTCTTTACATCCAAGTAGTGTTCCACTGTGTAACTGTCCCACAGTTGTTTTCTCCATTCCTCTACTGATGGACACTTGCACTGCTTCCATACCTTGGCAATTGTGAAAAATGCTGCAGTGAACATAGGGGTGCTTATGTTCTTAGAAATTAGTATTTTGGGTTCCTTCGTATATATTCTCTGAAGCGGGATCACTTGGTTAAAGGCATATCTATTTTTAATTTTTTGCGGTATCTCTATACTGCTTTATACAGTGGCTACACCAGTCTGCATTCCCACTAACAGTGCAAAAGGGTCCCCCTTTCTCCACATCCTTGCCAGCACTTGTTTGTTGATTTATTGATGATAGCCATTCTGACAGGTGTGAGATGTTATCTCATTGTGGTTTTAATTTGCATTTCTCTGATGATTAATGATGTTGAACATCTTTTCATATGTCTATCGGCCATCTGTATGTCCTCTTTGGAGAAGTGCCTAGTCAGGTCCTTTGCCCATTTTTCAATTGACTTTTTTTGGTGTTGAGTTTTGTAAGTTCTTTATAAACTTTGGATACTAACCCCTTATCAGATGTATTGGCAAATGTGTTCTCCCATTCTGCGGGTTGTCTTTTTATTTTGTTGATGATTTCCTTAGCTGTGAAAAAAAACTTTTTAGTTTGATGTAGTCATATCTGTTTATTTTTTCTTTTGTTTCCCTTGTAGGGGTAGATATAGCCAATAAAATATTGCTATGTGCATGTCCAAGAATTTGCGGAATATGTTTTCTTCTGTGATTTTTATGTTTTTGGCTCTAACATTTAAGTCTTTAATCCATTTTGAATATATTTTTGTGTGTGGTGTAAAAAGTTGGTCTAGTTTTATTTTTAATACATGTATCTGTTCAATTTTTTCAACATCATTTATTCAATAAACTATCTTAGGCCATTGTTTGTGCTTGCTTCTTTTGTCAACTACTAATTGATTATTAATTTGTGTGTTTATTATTTCTGGGCTCTCTATTCTGTTCCATCTATCTATGTGTCTGTTTTTAGGCTAGTGCCATGCTGTTTTGATTACTTATAGTGTAGTTTCATATTAGGTAGCATGGGTTTTATCAAATGTTTTTTTCTGCATCTACTGATATGATCTGTGGTTTTTATCCTTTATTTTGTTTATGTCATGAATCACATTTATTGATTTGCAAATGTTTTACCATCCTTGTGTTTCCCATGATAAATCCCACTTGATCATGGTGTATGTATGGTCTTTTTGATGTATTGTTGTATTCAGTTTGCTAATATTTTATTGAGAACTTTTACATCTATGTTCCTTAGAGATATTGGTTTATAATTATCTTTCCTTGTAGTTTCTTATCTGGTTTTGGAATTAGGATAATGCTGGCCTCGAAAAAGGAGTTCAGGACTGTTCCCTTCTCTTGAATTTTATGAAATAATTTGAGGAGAGGTGTTAATTCTTCTCAGAATGTTTGGTAAAATTCACCTGTGAAGCCCTCTGATCCAGGGCTTTTGTTTACTAGGAGTTTTTTATTATTATTATTATTTTTATTACTGCTTCAGTTTTACTAGGTGTAATCTGTCTATTCAGATTCTCTGATTCTTCCTGATTTAGTTTTGGAAGATTTTACATTTCTAGGAATTTATCCCTTTCATCCAGGTTGTCCAATTTGTTGGCATGTAGTTGTCCATAATATTTTCTTACAGTCTTTTGCATTTCTTTGTTGTCAGCTGTTATTTCTCCTCTTTCATTTATGATTTTATTTATTTGAGTCCTCTCTCCTTTTTTCTTGATCGGTTTGGTTAAAGATTTCTCAATCTTGATTATCTTTTCCAATAACCAGCTGCTGGATTCATTGATCTTTAGTATTGTTTTTTTAGACTCTGTTTCATTTATTTCTGCTCTGATATTTATTATTTCCTTCCTTCTACTCACTGTAGGCGTTATTTGTTGTTCTTTTTCAAGTTCCTTTAAGTGTAAAGTTAGATTGTTTATTATAACTTCTTATTGTTTTTTGAGATAGGTCTGTAATGCTATGAATCTCCCTCTGAGGATTGCTTTCCCAGTGTCCCACAGAGTTGGGGTTGTTGTGTCCTCATTTTCATTTGTTTCAAGGTATCCTTTGATCTCTTCCTTGACCTTTTTGTTGACCCATTCACTTTTTAATAACGTTAAATAGCTACCATGTCTTGCATCTTTTCAGTGTTCTTCTTGTGATTGATTTCTAGTTTAATAGCATTGTGGTCAGAGAATGTGCTTGATATGATTTCTGTCTTCTTAAATATATCACGACTTGTTTTGTGTCCTAACATGTGGTCTGTCTTAGAAAATTTCCATGTGCACTTGAAAACAATGTATATCCTGTTGCTTTGGCGTGAAGTGCTCTGAGGAGATCAATTAAATCTATCTAATCTAGTGTATCAATTAAGGCTGCAGTCTCCTTGTTGATTTTCTTTCTGGAAGATCTCTCCATTGAAGTCAACTGTGTTTAAAATCCCTGACTATGACTGTATTTCTGTCAATCTCCTCCCATATGTCCATCAAGATTTGATTTACATATATAGGTGCTCTGATTTTGGTTGTGTAAATGTTTATATCCTCTTGTTCTATTGTTCCTTTTATCACTATACAGTGTCCTTCTTTGTATTTTACTATAGCCTTGGTTTCAAAGTCTATTTTGTCAAATATAAGTACTGCTATCTCAGCTTTCCTTTTCCTTTCCATTTTCATGAAATATCTTTTTTCATCCCTTTATTTTTAGTCTGTGTGTATCTTTTGACCTGAGGTGGGTCTCTTGGAGGCATATATATGGGTCTGGCTTACTTATCTATTCAGCTACCCTATCTTTTGGTTGAAGCTTTTAAGCCATTTATATTTAAGGTGATTTTTGATAGATATGTATTCAGGGCAATTTTCTTGTCAGACAATATTTCTGTTTTTTTCTTTCTCTTTTCCTTGTTTTTCTTAAAGCAAATCCTTTAACATTTGTCACAGTACTGGTTTAGTGTTACCAGGCTACTTTAGCTTTTTCTTGTCTTGGAAGCTCCTTATTTCTCCTTTGATTTTATTTATTTATTTATTTTTTTTTAAGATTTTATTTATTTATTTATTTTTAGAGAGAGGGGAAGGGAGGGAGAAAGACAAGGAGAGAAACAGCAATGTATGGTTGCCTCTCACATGGCCCTCACTGGGAACCTGGCCTGCAACCTAGGCATGTGCCCTGACTGGGAATCGAACCAGGACCCTTTGGTTCCCAGCCCGCGCTCAATCCACTGAGCTACACCAGCCAGGGCATTCTCCCTTGATTTTAGATGATAGGGTTGCTGGGTAAAGTAGCCTTAGTTGTAAGTGCTTGCTTTTCATCACTTTGAATATTTCACATCACTCCCTTGTGGCATAAAATGTTTCTGTTGAGTAATCAGATGACAGTCTAATTGGTGCTCCTTTGTAGGTAAATACCTCCTTTTCTCTTGTGGTTTTTAGGATTTTCTCTTTGTCTTTAAGCCTTGTCATTTTAATTATGATGTGTCTCAGTGCTCTCTTTGGGTCCAACTTGTTTGGGACTCACTGAGCTTCCTGGATTTGTGTATCTTTTTCCTTCACCTAATTAGGTAAGTTTTCAGTTATTATTTCTTCAAATAGGTTCTCAATCCCTTGCTCACTTCCTTCTCCTTCTGGTATTCCCATTATGAAGATGTTGTTATATTTCATGTTGTATAAAATATTTCTTAACCTCTCCTCATTTTTTAAAGTTTTTTTTGTTTTGTTTTGGTTTTTTTTCCTGTTCTGTCTGGGTGTTTTTTTCTACCTTGTCTTCCAAATCAGTGGTTTGATCATCTGCTTCATCTAACTTACTCTTTCATCCTTTCAATGTATTATTTATTTCAGATATTGCACTCTTCATTTCTGACTGGTCCTTTTTTGTGTTTTCTGTGTCTTTTTTTCATGCTGTTGAGTATCCTTATAATAATTACTCTAAACTCTCTATCTGATAAATTACTTGCCTCCATTTCATCTAGTTCTTCTGGAGAATTCTCCTGTCCTTTCATTTAGGGTCTGTTTTCTTATATTCCTATTTTGGCTCCTTCTTTGTATTTGTCTCTATGTATTAGATAGATCTACAAAGACTCTGGTGTAGATTTTTGTCAGATGCTGCTTGTGATTGGTCCTGGTCAATCTGTTTGGAGCTATCAGTGATCCATAGCTTATGACCTCATCTCCTGGGCCTGGGTTAGTGCAGAAAGAACCAGGCTGCACACCAAGGCTTACTTTTGCAAGCACTAGGACAGGGGCACAATTAGCTGAAGTCTCAGAGCTCCTTGAGATCTGCTTTAGCTGTTAAACTAATCAATGATATAGCCTCAAGCTGAACTCAGCAGCCAGGCTTAAGTTTCACAGGGTGGAGTGAATTCATTCCTGTGGGCAGGGTTATTACTTCCCCTCAGGCAGATGCCACTTGGAGAGGAGTGCTTTGCCTTTGAAAAATGGCCTCTGCAGTATGAGGGGTGACTCAGCACAGGAATTCTGGTGGCTGTTCCCTTCAGTTTTCTTCCCAGAGCTACCTGTCCCAGAGTGTCTGCACATGTCTATAGTCCACCCTGTCTTCCCTCTGCCAGAGCTGAGGGTAAGTGGCTGCAAATGAAATTTTATGTGTTGTCCCTTTAAGATGCTCTCTGAGTCTGCAACTGTCTCTCACTGGCAGAGAGAAATCCTGCTGCTTTTCATAGCTGGATGTTATCTGGGTTTATTTCATGGCTCTGTTGCTGTAGGCTGGGGAGTTTGGCATTTAGACCTCATGCTTCTCAGGGGGAACCCCCTGGCCACTGAAATAGTCCTCCCACACTTTAGCTGCTACACATGGGAGCCCAGATAGCCCTTTTGCACCAACTCCTCACTCTCTACCAGTGTTGCTGTGGTGCAGTTGTTTCTTCTGTCTGTCCTTGTGTATAACGCTTCTCTTTAGCTAGTGTTCAGTTGGTTATTCAGGCAATTTCTCTACAATTTAGTTGTAATTCCGAATTAGTTCTGGGAGAAGGTTAGTGTAGCTTCCACTGAACTCCTACACCATCTTGGATCTCCTCAAGTGGTACATTTAAAATTTCCACTTGAAAGTTCCAGGGATAAAGGAATTTAGAATAGTGACTAGCAGAATTGGGGAGAGTTGAAATATACAATTATTTTGGCCTCCTTAAACTATTTATGAATGACTTACAAACTATTGAAAAATAAATTAGGGTCCATTGTGTTTTATATTACTTGAAGTATTTAAAGATACTTTACTTATTTCAAAATTATAGTTGTCAATTAATGACATAGAATGAAAATGAAAATGACCTTGAAAAATATTGCAAAGAATTTTTGTGAAAAATAATTGAGATTGATGATAGAAATAAAGTATTCTGTCTCACAAAAACTCAGTTTTATTTATAAAAGCTACCTGACTTTTTTTTCTTTTCAGATTTTACCTCTTGAAAAATTTTATAGCCATATTTGCCTATATCTACATATGATTAAATAACATGCATTTTTATGTAGCCATTAGGGTTTTACTATTAAATTTATTTTTATCAAAAAGGGAGAAAGGAACTGAAGATTAAATAGAGATTTATTATATTGTTAATTTATTTAAGGCACATCTAATATTTTTGCCTCCTATGAGACTGGGAATATGTTTATTTTTGTGCTAATTTAATTCATATAGTCAAGTCAAAATTTATAAATTGGAAAATCATTATATCTATAGATGAGGAGATGTATTGTTCTCTCATTTTAGAAAAATTTTTTAGACAATGAGCACTATGTTAGAGATTTCCTATGATTTTCTTATATTGACATAGCAAAGTAGCTTAATCAGTTTAATCAAAAGTTTATGTTCTTATTATCAATGAGAGTGTAGCCAATCAATGATGTGGTTTGTATTCCAGGTCACACATATATTTAATATATTGTTTTATCAGTTATTAAAACTTTATGTTTTAGACTAAATATGAGATAAGAAAATCTCTCCCAGGCACTGTGAGCCTTCAGGGAATGTAATGCAACAGCTCTCTGAAGGCTGAGACAGAGCAATCGAGAGGAAAAAGATTTCCCAAGGTACAGAATGTGGGCAAACAGATATCCCAGTGATGCAAATGGCTCTCACATGGGATTTAGAGGGGAATCTCCCAAAACTCAGGTAGCTGAGTTTTATTTAGCATTTAATTCATTGGAAGCGATGCTATTTATAAATATCTGTTAATTGAAAATAAGAAATGTCATACAATATACATGACATTAATTTAAATGCAAATACACACACACACATACATGTTTGAATAAGGGAGTCATATACTAAATTGAATCTAAAGTCAGAAGATTCCATAGTCTGGGTCTGCAAGACTATTTGTCCACTGGAAAGTCAGTTATTCTATTTAGACTTAAGTTTTGTTTTATTTTTTCTGTAAAATGTGGGATTTGAACTTAGTGATCACAGATTGCTAAGTCATATTTAAGAGAGCACTTAAATTATAAACCCTTATTATTCCATGGAGTTAAACACAGACAAATGTGAAATAGTAATAAAAAACTATTTTTTGTTACTTTTGAGCATTCATGTCATGCTTCTAAAAGTAATTGTGTGCTTCTTTCTTATTTATACCATATATTATTTGGACATTAAAATAAAAATTTTATTTTTAAAACAAGAAATATGAAAAGTCAAAGCAATTGATTCATCCTTTGTGTTATGGAGATATCAGCAATGGAGAGAAGATAGGAGCTACTGGAACTGATAGAAATGAATTAGGATGCAGAGAAGAAAGTAACTGTATAACACCTGGAAAGTTACTGAGATTTTAAATTCTTATTTATGAAAGTTAGATCTTGATAACAAATCCTTGTATAAGATATATCTCAAAGTAAAAATAAAAAAAGATATGTCATCCTTCAAGTATTTGTTCACTTAGGAAATTAAAAAGCAGTTTTTTAAGATACAGAAAATTGAGGGACTTACCACACATTTTTGGTGATCTACAGACATTTATTGAATCAATAAATGAATCAATAAATGTCCAGGAATATACTGTTAATTGGTTAATTGGTCAGGATCTACTACTGTTCATGGTATGATCAAAGAGCAGTCATGAAAAGAGAAATTCAGTTTGGTATTTTTTTTCGCTTTTAGTAGGGGTGTTTCTAAATGAGAATACATTAGAATTAACTGAGGTTGCAGAGCAAGAAAAATGAGATTACATAAAATAAGATGGAGAAGACGATGAGGAAAACTGTGGCTATTGTGCATTCACTGGGAAGGCCAAATGTATTATTTCATCAACAACTTATTTTATCAACAGAATGCAAGAAATGTGAACTTAAGATCACTGAATAGATCAATTTAATAATTTGTTTTTGTCTATTTCCTAAAATCTCTTGAAACTTGGGTTTACCTGAAGTTTCAGAATGATGTCTGCCATCATTAATAACATATTCTCCTACATCACAATAAAAATTTACATAATATAGAAACATAGAAATGTAGAAAGTTTATGAATACAGAGGAGAGCAGAATTTATTAAATCACTGGGACCATTTAATATAATTTCAGGCCAAGTTTTTTAAAATAGGTACTCATATAATGAATAATAACAACATTTCTGCACATAATTAGGCATGGCATTATGAGACAAAATTGTGAATTCACCTAAATACTAGTAATTTTATATTGCTGCAATGTGTTATACAAACATCAGGAAATAGCAACAGATGAAAAAAGGAGACAATTAAGAAGCCAGTGTGGTAACACAGGCAAAAAGTGTAGAGGCTCAGATATAAGTTAAGGGTAGAAAATTTGAGAGGAAAAAAAGATTCAAGGGGTGTTTAAGGAACAGAATTTTGGGGATTTGGTGATTATTGGGAAGTAGGAAATCTTTTAAGCACTACATATTTTAAATTCTGTGTGAATCCTTAAATAAATATGATAGCAGGAATTATTATAACAAAATGTCATCAAATGTTTACATGCTGGTTATTATGTTCATATACTTGCCATTTAAACAATTTTCATTCATATATTTTACTAATGAGTAGATTGAGGAAAGCTGATGCAGACCCCCACCCTCAGGGTCCATGTATTGTGGCTGCAATGAACACATGAACAGAGACTGCAGAAGTCCTGTGGATAAAAAGGGACGGCATGGCCACTCTCTAAGTGAGAGAGAGGGCCCTGACCCCTGCCTGGACAGGCTTTTGTTGCTTTTCTGGGTACAGTACATGGAGGATGGTCCTCATTTACTATGCACAGGTTCGCTGTAGGTGATTAACTTTTACAGATAACAGAGGAAAGAATGTTGCTAATTACTTCAAAGAGAAGGATGTTACAGATCCAGGGGAAAAGTGGTTGAGCTGGTTACACTCCATACGTGGGAGGTTTAGCACAGACTTTAGGAAGTTACTTCAGACATATGCAGTAAACATTTGTTGCCTCAATTTACGGCGAGGGAGTTTTAGCAAAAGCAAGTCTCAAAGCAGCCTAGGTACAATGTAGGCCTGATTCCCCATGGGAGAACCTATCTGTGGGTGTGGGTCCTGTGTGCCAGACCTTGCTACCCACTGGCCTTTCTGAGTGGGGGCTGGGCTACATTTCCCATGCCATGTGGAATGGTCCCCTATAGAAAGCAGTGAAAATTACCATATGGTATAAAAGTTTTAAAAATAATAATAAAGGATAAAACAAACTAATCAATATGGATATACTTAAAATCTAAACTTAAATGGTATAGACCAATGCTTTTATGACTGTAAAACTTTCTAAATCGTTCTCACTATTTTAAGAACATGCTTCAAAAATTTCCACAAACATCTTGCTTTTAGTTAACCAATATGAAAAAAATAAAGTAGCAATTTGTTTTTGGCAGAGTAAAGAGATATTTTTGCCCCTTTTCTCATAAAAACAAAACCACAGCAACTTTTCTTTCTTTGATGTGTGCATCTTTTTAAATATCTCCATCTGTGTCCTCTTTCACTATATAGCTAATTAAATTTTTGTCTTCTTCCACACTGTAAATGCAGCTGTAATGTCCTGGTTTCTAAAAATGCCTGAAATAATGTAATTCTTGTTAGAATTCATTTGATTGCAGACTTGCTTACTGCAATCAGGCAACAACTATTCCTTTTTTTGAAAAAAAGAAAATATCTTAGTTTATAAAAATCTATCTCAAAATATTTTATTTTTCAGTAATGATCCTTGCTAGGCATAGTCCTAACAGTCATTGTGTTGCTAAACAAAGAAAAACTAAAATTATAGTTTATTAGCATAAGGAATATTTACAAGAAAGTATTCACTTTCTTTAGCTTCCTTCTAAAGAACAAGCAAAATCAAGTAATATCCACGGACCTGGTATTTTACACACACACATTCATGTGCATATGTATATATGTGTGTGTGAATATAATGATTGAATAAAATTAATTGGTATATTTATTGGCTGTATTTTACTGCTTAACCAAGAACCACAAAACCTAGTGAGTTGAAGCATTTTTTAGCTCATAATTCTGTGCATCATCAGTTAGAGGTGGGTTCAGCAGTTACATTCTCATGATGGTTTAAATTGGGTCTATTTATGCACCTGCAGTCAGCTACTGGTCAGGTGGGCTTCTCTGCTTTTAAGTGTTGATTAAGTATTGGCTGGGGTAACAGAGTCACGTAGGTTATGAATGTCTCATCATCCAGTGGACTAGTTCAGGTTTATTTTCATGAAGGTAATATACTTCAAGGATAGAGATAAAGGAATACCCAATGCTTAATTACTATTCAAGTCTCTACTTGTTACATATTTGCTACTGTTTTATTGGTCAAAGCAAGTCACATGGCCAAGTATAACGTCAGTATAGGATGGGACTTTTCAAGGGGCTTCCTGTACTCTTGTACAGGGAGACATGAACAAACTAGTGGCAATTATTACCCTGATTTACCAAAACATGGCACTATGATAATATACCTATATGTCTGTTTATCTAGCTAGCTAGTTATAAATCAGTAGAGTAGATGACTAAACATAGCTCTAATGTTTAACAGTACAGACTTGGACCCATGCATGATTGGCAATTTAACTGAAGCTAAGGAAGTGATTTGAAAGAAATGATGTGGCCAGAACAGCATTATATCATATGACCTCTTTAGCTAGCATTTTGTACTTTGTGAACTCTTTATTCCTAGTTATTAATTTACTTACTTGTGTTTAATCTGGAAATGTATGTAATTTTGCTACATGCAGTTGCAATCAGACCCTGACTTGAACTCCTCCCCCTCCCCTCCAATGCCCACTTTCTAGTATTCATGCCTTGTAAATCCCCTCACCTGTGACTTGCTTCTAATACATAGACTAGGGAAAAGTGATGTTATTACCATGATTACATTACTTTTTGTAAGACTGTTTGCTAGCCGTCTTGTTCCCACTCTATTGATGGCCTTGAATAGTAAACCGTGGTATTGTAAAGTGCCCATGAAAAGGGCCAACATGGCAGGGAACTGTGGATGACCTCTAGGAGCTGAGGGTGGCCTGTGGATGTCAGCAGCACAAATGCAGGGCCATCAGTCATAGCCTGGAAGTGGATTTGTCCCCATTCAAGTCTCCAGATGAAAATGAAGCCCTGGTGGACACCTTCAATGCAGCCTTATGAGAGCCTGTCAGAGGGGCCAGTTAGGTTGTGCCTAGACAAAGAAACTGAGATAGTGAATGTGTGTTGTTTTGTGCCACTAAGCTTTTGGTACTGTATTAAGCTGCAGTAGAAAACGAATACACAGGTAAATATCCACTGCATTAATATCCACATTGAAAAATATCTAAATTTGGCTTCGGTTGTTTGTTTATAGCTAATTTTTTATACAAAGCCTATCAAAAAACATAATAGCTTTATGTTTTCTGAGTCAATGGAAATGGATACATTTTTTGGATTATATTTTCTAAACCCTGTCAACATATTTCACATATTACACTTCAGATGAGGGCAGAGGTACTATTTAATTAGTGTTCAGAATAGAAGACTTTGTCAAAACAATTTAAAAATTGTTATTTCCTCATTGTGTTCAGCATTTATCCCTGACATGACATATGTGGTTACAACCTTATTTCTTCCAAAGTAGAGGGAAACAATCACTCTCATTTTCATTGTCTGCGGTACTCTTAATTGACAATGTCTAATCATTCTAAGTTAATTCCTTTAACCTGAATTCATTTTAAATATTCACATGAGCTTTTAGCATTAAATTTTCCTTTTCCTATGTTCCACAAATGGCAAAAACTGGATCTAGTTCTTGTTTCAGTGAATTTACCCTTGGACAGTTGAATAGAACACGTATCCTTGACATGAAATAAGAGCAATCTTGAATACATATGTGGACATGGCTGGATACCTTCTGGACAGACCTGGAAGGTTCTTTATAGAAGAATTTCGGCCCATTTTAGCTTATCAAAGTATGTTGATTATAAGTAACAAGTTTATTTTATTTCTGGTACATAATTACTTCAACAGAAAGCTATTATAAACATTTTTTATTTATCTTTCTCTTCTATAAATATAGGCACTATGATCATTTTTATTTTGCATCAAATGACTCTAAGCTGGTGAAAGATCATTGGGATGTGATTTCGATATTAAAATATATCATGTCCCTAAAGTTAATGCTATGAGGGTAATTTTAATAAGTTAGAGGCCCCATTACATTTCAAGGGAAATATATGGAAGGAAAAGGCAATAATGTTATTAGCACTAATATTCTAAGTACCTTCTGGTAATACTTCCTTTTAAATCTTTCCTTTTGATATTTTTTACTTTCTAAAATTAATATGTCTATTTGAAATGGAAATTTCAAATCAAGTCATAAATGGTCTCAAATAGTAGAGTAGGAGAAGTAAGCACAGCTTAACAAAGGTATATATTTTTAAAAGAAAAAAATGTTTTCCTCTAGTTATTCTGAGGAAAATAAAGCATTAATGAATAGACAGTAAGGAACAGCCTTAGAACTATGTGAAAAAAATGAAAGTTTTCATCTATTGTCAGCAGTTATTTATTTATATATCTATTTATTGATTTATTTTAAGTTTTACAGTGTGATAATTTCCTTTTAAAACTGTACATGATTATGTACTATATGTGTATATCATAAAATGATTAGTTATAATCAAGTTAATTAATACATCTATCTCACATAGTTACCATTTTTTTGTGTGGTAAGGACACTGAAGGTATATTTTCTTTGCAAACATCAAGTATACAAAATAGCTTTATTAACAAAAAAAATTTTCTGCACTATATATAGCCAGAACTTATTATTAATTTTGTAACTAAAAGTTTACACACTTTTACCAATATTCTAAAAGGTCAACTTTTTCAAAATTCCACAAATAAGTGGGATCACACCGTATTTTTCTTTCTGTATCTGGCTTATTTTACTTAGCATTATGTGCTTCAGGTTTAACTGTGTCACAAAATGAAAGGATTTCATTTTTTACTTATAGTTGAATAATACTTTATTATATAATATATATATTATTTACTTATTCATCTGTCAGTGAACACTTATGATGGCTTCATATTTTAGAGATCGTGAATAATTTTGCAATGAACATGGGACTGCACATATCTCTTTGAGAAATTGATTTCATTTTTTTGTGTATATCTCCAGAAGTGAAATTACTGGATCATATGGTACTTCTATTTTTAACTTTTTGAGGAATCTCCAGGATGCCAGGTCACAGGTCTGTTTGAAGTTCTGCAGTTTGATTGAGATTGGTGGGACTGCTTCCAGGGTTAAAGCAGGTGTGTCTCATGGGAATGTGTCTCCTGTCTCTTAGGTCCCTAAGTGAGCATCAGTTATTTTTGATGGTAGATGAGAGGAGGCGGAGCCAAATGACAGGATCTGCAGTTGAACTGTGGGATCAAGAGGGTCTGCCTCAGGGTGTGGATGTGATGTCCCCCTGCAGGACTCTAGGAGGGTATGACTGGAGGCCAAGAGAGGCTGGAGCCAAGACTAGACAGCTTCAGGTTCTAGAGTTGAGACCTAGGGTTTGTTACCTGGGGCAAGGGTGTGTGTGACTCCTGTTGGTTCCCTTGGCAGATGGTGCTGGTGGCAGGACCAAGACTAAATAGGGCTGTAGCTGAATCCACAGGAGGACAGGCTGTTTCTGGGTTGGTAGCTGGAGTCACAGTGATTCTACTGGCTTGGCCAGAAAGTATGTATTGAGATAGTATTAGTAGTTTAACACAATTTATTACTTGATAAATACTATTTTCTCAAGCCAAAGGGATTTAACGTTTGAGTATTACAAAGTCCATTGCAGAAAAAAAGGATAAAAAGGAAAATCATATACAAAACTGTATTCAGTTTTCAAGGAATGATAATACATTACCAATACTTAAAATTCACCATATTCAATTTAAAAATACTACAAGACTCTGCCTTGGCTGGTGTGGCTCAGCTGATTGAGTGTTGGCCTGCAAACCAAAGGGTTACTGGTTTGATCCCCAGTCAGGGCACATGCCTGGGTTGCAGGCCAGGTCCCCAGTGGGGGGCATGTGAGAGGCAACCACACATTGATGTTTCTCTCCCTCTCTTTCTCCCTCCCTTGCCCTCTCTCTAAAAAACAAATAAATAAAATCTTAAAAAAATGCTCTATGACCCTAAAATGAGAACAAATGATAACATTTTAAAATGGAAGTATTTACATTAAAAATATTGATTAATAATTAATGCTGTAAGGTTTTTCAACACATTTTTTCCAGAGGAATGGAATTTATCAACACATGAGTAATTTAAATAAGTTTAGATCTCATAGAATATATAAAAAGGGAGAGAATATAGAAATGATCTAATAACTTTTCTTATTTTATCAATAAGTAAACTGAGGCAAAGCATGCTGAACTACCAATGACAGCAGTCAGAACAAGGTTCCTAAACACCTGACCCGAACACTATGCTCTTAATCTATATTGTGCACTAGTAGTTATTTAGTGCATCATCTCATGTGCAAATTGAGTAATTTTTAGCTCTATATTTAATACTCATATCAAAATAGATTTGAAACTTTTTGTGAGTTTGTAGAAATAACCTATTGGGTTGGTAAAAAAGTTATAGTTTTTTTTTCCATAAAATAAAAGATACATTTTCATTTTCATGAATTACTTTATTATTTGGATACTTTGAGTATGTCAGCTATCTCCATGAAGTAAGTCGGCATGGTATAATATTGATTGGTCTCAACTAATGTCTCTATTCGATCGTTATCAATCTCAATTGGTCTACCTGACTGTGGAGCATCATGCATCTCCTTCTCATACAATATACCTATTTCTTTCTGCATTCCAGTTGCATTGTTACCTTTCTTGAAATAATAAAGCATAATATGATGAGTGTTATGTATCGTCTTCCATCATTAATATTAAAATGGCTGCACAAAAATTCACCAATTTTGGTATTTTAAATGCATGCTGATATGACAGCTGTCATAACACAAGCTAACAAAATTGTTTCAAATGAAATTGAAGAAAAGAAAGTGCTACTAGAGCCAGCCATACTACAAAAAAATAAGTGAACTTTTTGGCCAGGCCATTATTTAAGAGTACAGATTCATATATGTTTACTATAAATAAAGACCTGTATATATACATATTGTATAAACTATATATATCTGTGTTTATAAAATGTCTCTAATTTACTATACATTTAGACAAAATAATTTAACAGATGAATGATATTGTATGACTATTCTATTCATTTAATGAGTTATCTCATAGGATCCTATATATTAGGTGGATAATTTCTATATGCAATAGATGTTAGGGCAGCTAGATGACTTAGTAACTGATTAACGATAATCAGTTATCAGTAGTGATATCCAATTTTTTTGACTAATGTTCTACCTGGAAAAAAGCTTCTATTGTATAATGCTTCATCCATGACTCTCTTACTTATTATTTTTTCTGAACAATTTGAATGAGGATTTATAAAACACATACACAAAATTTTATTAGAACATATTTCAAGATGATAGTGATTTCTTAGAATTAGAGGCAGAATCCAGAAATACTGTAGAAAGAGAAGGAATAATCTAAATGTGACAAAATGAAATTTAGCAGAAATAAGATATTCCATTTGCATTGAAAAAATTAAATAAAGATCAGTGTCGGAATTTGTGCAAAAATGTAGGTATTTTAGTCAGTCATTAATTATCTCAATATGGGACAGTTCAGTGGATTGATTACTGGTCCAGGTTTTTACTAAGTCCTCAATTAATTAATGGAGAAGTAAATGAAAGGTGCAGAACATACAGAGATATGAAGCAATAAAAAAGTTCCAACAAGATTATTGAAATTCATAATAAATATTATTTATAATTTTATCAGCTTTCAGTTTAAGAAATTTCTTTAACCTGTTTCATGTGTACATTCCCAAGTAGTGGGAGACTACCTCGTCCTGCTCCTATCTCTGGAATTATAGGGGAAAAAACCTGACGAGCCCACAGGAAAGTTTCTCCAGCCTTTCCCAAATCCCTCACCAGTTGTGGGCCTCCCTGAGGTGACCTCCAACTGCAGTTTCTCCTTTCCCATTTGAGAGGTGGACATCTTCTATCATTTATAGAGGTTTTAAAAAGTAGCAAAACTCAAAACTGCCATGTGCTGTAACAATATATAAAAGTCAGAGCATCTCATACTTTCGTTTCATCTCTTTGTAATTTATACTAATTTTTATTGGAAATAAAAATTAAGCCTAAGCCTCCTGTTGCTATATTCTTCTATGAATGTAAACAGAAATAACATATATGACCTGAGAGAGATGCCCATCCTTGTTTTTGTCTATAAATTCACAGTATTTTTGTTATCTCCGGGTACTGAATTTAAGGAGAGACCTCAACAAATACAAAAACACATTCAAAAGATAATGATGAGATAGAAGAATGTGTCAATATAATGTGATGTGAAAATAATAGAAGAATATAAGAATGTTTTATGTGAGTGTTGGAATGTGTTATGGTAATGGCTTTCAAGTGCATTTTTTTACAACTGTAAGAGTAAAATTAGTGGAGGTAGGATCTATGGCTATAACGTATAGTGAGGCAGAAGCAGAGCTCCATAAAGTGAAGGACCTCGATGACATGGGTAGTCTGAGGGTTTGAAAACTCCATACTATGGAAAGGGCTTCTGCAGAGGCTTCACAGTTGTTTGTCAGGATGCCGCTTAACAGCAGATGTGCCTTCCGTTTAAGCTCAGACATTCTATGGCTCTGTGTGTGTCTTAGTACTGCTTTTCATCCAGCATCATAGTGTGATGTAGAATTTATTTCACATAGAATTGTAATTCTTATGTACTAAGAGGTAAATATAGCTATCTGTAAAACTGGATAATAGCAATATGAGAAATTTAAATGGAAAATCCTCTGCTGCTTTTTCCAATTATGAATGAACTTGTCTTATACACTTATTTTTGGCATGTGTATATGTTGATATTAGTGTGCATATCTAGGGCAGGAAAAATGGTAGCAGAATAATGCCTAACAAGTAGTAAATGTCATTCTCTCTGGAGTCGAGGAAGTGTTACACATTTGAAGAGTTTTTTTTTTTTTTTAATGATGTGTGGCCCAAATTTTCTCATTTTTAACTCAGTTCATTTGTTCATAATGTACCTTAATAATCTCTCCAGTAAAATGTTCAATAACTCTTTCTCCTCCCTGTACTTATAACTTTCAAATGTTTATAGGATTTTATCATCTTACCTTTTAGTCACCCTTTTGCATAGTTATAGAGACTTTGATTTTTTAATTTTCTTTCATGAATCAAGGACTATATTCCCTTAATCATTTCTGTTACACTTCTCTAAACTTCCTTTATATGTCTTTTATCTATAGTGCTCTGGTACTGATGTCTAAAACCACGTCTTTAACAAGTAAAAATTAGTAAGTATAACAAACCTGATCGTGAGGCTCTCTGCATTGGAAAATAAAGGTTACTGTTTTTTTCTACTATACTATAGAGCACAGAAGGACTTGAGTTTCTTCAAAATCTCTTGCTAAGAGGTAGAATCTGCACTGGTAAGAGGTAGGGTTTTTTTTTTGTTTGTTTTTTTTTTTTTTTAATCCTTTTTTGTATCTGATTCCCTCTGTGGTATTTTTTGTCAAAGTAGTATTCATGATTTCTGGTTCTAATTCAATGATCAGTGTTTAAATTGATCTAATTTCCAGTTCTCTTTTTTCTGTTACTTAGCACCCTTATTTCAAATTTTAACTGAATTCAACCATTTCATAAAATGATACCCAACACTATCTAATAAAGTGTGGAATATGGAAAGGTTCAGAGTAGGAAAGGCAGGTGTCTTAAGGAGTAAAATTTAATTATACTTGGATATGAAGCACATTAGAGAGCAGGGTCTTTATCTTAAAATACCTTTTTTTTTTTTTTGCAATATATAGCCAGAAAAAGGAGAGATGCCATTTTCTTTCTTTCTTTTATTTCTTTTAAACAGCTTCTAAATATCAGCTCTGACTTCCACAATTGTCTTTAGCTCTCACACCCTAGAGCCATTATTCCATTTGATTAGAGGCCAGTTCTCCTCTGCCCCACATCGAATTCTTTCTGCACTGTGATGCTGGGCCTCCCAGAGATCCAACGTCTTTTGTTTGAAACTTGGCCTTTCCTTTCGCTATTTTCATTTCTTAGGTATTGTCATTTTCTGATTTCTAAGCCAAAGGGACAAGTCACCAAACCTTGAATTCAATGGAGAATTGAAAAGCTAGGAGGTTTTATTTAAGTATTATCTTAGAAATTTAATAGATTTCTTAGAGTTGTTCATTAGATTTTGACTTGCCCATCGGTTCTCAGTGTGAAGCTAAAGCACACAAATATAGGCTTTTTTGTAGTGATGGGACTAATTTGCAATATGCTGAGAAATTAATGTAGTCAGTGTGTACATCAATCACCTTGTTAGTATTTCAAATGACTTAATTTTCTCCAGGCAATGATATCAATCCTGAACTGAAACAGAGTTTCATGTATTTTGTAGAACATATGAGAATGAGTAATTCCTTCAAGACCAGTGAACTGTGGCTGTTGTTTTTTTAATCCAAGTTACCTGCATAATGAAACAGGCTTGTTCTGAAAAGGTAAAAACACCTTCTTTTCTTAAAACTGTGGTCTATAGCTGAAGCTATAGATATACTTTGTAATTCGCAATACTTTATAGACCATAGTATGTGTGCAGACACACAATTATACACACACGCAAATATACAAAGGGTTAAAAAATTCAAGCAGGCAGTTCATGCATCAGGTAATTAGGAGTAATATGTTGTTTGGAATTAAAGCCAAATCCTTGTAATTGGCACATCTCAGTGGGAATAGAAATACAAACTTGTAATTAGGTGATTGGTCTGATTATCAAGGTTCATTGGCATAGATGGTGCAAAGATAATTTTTTTCTTTTGGCATGAGTTTCTCAAACAACTATAGCATGATGTAGGAGATGCACTGAGCAGACATAATAGAGCTTCAGTACTGCTTAAAATGAACAAATGTATGCAGAGTGAACAAGATAACCAGCCAAGCTATTTTACAACTATATATGAGAACCAGCATTTTTTAAAAGATTTTATTTATTTATTTTTTTAGAGAGAGGGGAAGGGAGGGAGACAGAGAGGGAGAGAAACATCAATGTATGGTTGCCTCTTACATGGCCCTCACTGGGGACCCGGCCTGCAACCCAGACATGTGCCCTGACTGGGAATCAAACCGGGACCCTTTGGTTCCCAGCCCGCGCTCAATCCACTGAGCTACACCAGCCAGGCTAGAATCAGCATTTTTATAAGAAAAAATATTTGTGTTATTTTAGTGAAATAATCTAATTTATTTATTATTTATAATTAGATATGCTAAATACTTTCCAACTAAGTAGTTTAAAGTAAGTTTATCATTATTACACATCCAGCAATCTATTCAGGAATTCAAGCACATTACTGTGGGGCATGTAGGCAGAAGTCAATAAGTAAGAATGAGAATTCTTCTTTTTAATCAAATATAAAAGCCTAAGAGGAAAGCCTTTCCAAAGTTAAGAGCTGTAAACAATCAATAAGTCACCATAAATTATTTACGAATGCTTTATATAGTTATTTAATAGCATGTTATTGTCATTTTCTTTTCCTCATGCTATTCTCTGTGTTCCTGAGAGAGAAAATTGGAATTTGAACAGATAAAGAAGTCATCTAATACATATTGTCACATCTCAGGCCAAAACAGTCCACTGAAGATCACTTACGTACTCTTAATTAGGAATTTGTAGTATAACAGAAGGGTCTGGGAACAAGTCCTGTACTAAAGGACATGGGATTTAAATAACAGTAAGAGTTCACATAAGATCTTAAAGAATATGTTAAAATATTTAAAAGATTAAACTATATCAACACTTTGAAAACTCATTTTCATTTAATCCCAGTGTTAATTAGGAATTAACTTTTATGTTCCCTAAATGTTGCTTAGATATCCTACTTCCTGCTACTATGTGTGGCTGATTTTGAATGTCATGTACCTGTGTGTGTATTGACTCAAACTACACTTTGGGCAAATGAAAGCTCTACGGCCCATAACAAATTGGATTGATGAAAACATAAAAGACAAAATTAAAATAGGTGAGTACAAGTTATTTTTTGTCATATACGCTGAGGGGTAGTGTCATCATTTTCAATAAACCACAAGGGCTCATTTTTAAAAAATAGAGAACTAAAGGAAATGCAGTCTTACTTATTGCATCTATACATCATAGACAGGTGTTCTGGGTGTGATAGATGCCACCTCAACCCCAATCATTCACATTAGCTCTAAAGGAGGTCAAAGATTATACTGTAAAGACTGTTGGTATTTTATAAGGGAAATCTGGCACAGCAACGCTTTGTGTAATAGTCTGTACTCCTTGAAAACAATGCTAATAGACATAACAGTAAAACATACAGATAAACTCGGACTGTTGTTTAGGTTAAAAGGTCACCTCAAGAAAAGACAATCATTTCCTGTTAATGCTCAAACATGTATGTACTTCAATGAAGTATATGGAAGGACACAGTGTCTTATTAGAAGATTAGTTTACATTATAGGCTGACAAAAATGACTTGTAAAGTGTGATTCAAGCTCTGAAGCAGCACACTAAAGATAATTTCTCCCCATCTAGTCTATAATAATGAAAATAACCAAGAAACTGCATCCTAGACTTTATAGGTCCATAAACATATATGAAATTAGGTCACCCTATGCCCCCATCATCCCTCCCCATTCATATTTACTATGGTTATTCCCTTTATCCAGAACCACACTTATATTAAAGAGGGAATAGGATCAGCTGTTAAGTTTGCAGAAGTACTTTCTCATTTTCAGAATGAGCAAGACATCAAGAACCAAATGCTGAGATGAAATAAGAGGAGAAACTAGCAATCAAATTTTCTCTGTGCCTTTAAATTATACTTTATCCATTGATCTATTCAGTGTAAGAATAAGTTTGCCAAGTTAATGTAGTTACTCAAAGCCAAACAACTAAAATACATTAAAAGACTTAGTGAACAATCAAAATAACCTAAAAATGGGAAAATGCATTATCTATATCAGTCAGGGTATTATGATGGAAGGTTAGTTAGTAGTTCGTTTATTATTCTAATTGATATAATTATCATTGTATAGATTATATAGAATTCTGGAGGAGAAAATTTAGAGTATTTCTGCCTACTGTAAAAATGTCCATGTAGCTAGAGAGATATAAGAATTATTAATTAAATCGGCTTTATCGTGATTGGTTACTTACTATAGAAGTATTTACTGTATTAGTCAATAGAAATGTAGTAACTTTTTAAAATATATCATGAAAGAGATATTTTATTATGATAAAATATATCATAAATAATACCTTATATAATTTGCCACATTATTTGTTATACAAATGACACTGACATTTGATAATTTCCTGTCATCTAAAATATATCATTTAGTAGCACTAATATTAATTAATAATCTTAATATAATTTAATTGTATCCCCCAAATCTAGTTTTCTTCAAAATCCAGTTTAGATGTCATTTTATTAACAGAGATTTCTCTGATTCATCCACAGCAAAATTTAATTACTCCTCTGTTTCTTGTGCATGTTTCTATCATAATTTCCCTCATATAATTCAGTCATTTGTTTACATGTAGAGTGACATCTTGAACTTATGGAAAGAACCTGTCCCTCATCCTTATGTGGGGAAGAACCCATGGTTATTTGGGCCAGTATTTCTTGAAACAAAAAACTAGAAGATGGCACTGCCCTAAGGATGAGATTGCATCTGCAAAGTTAAACTGATCGCTGGAGTCGGGGATGGAAGTTGAGATAAGTGGTGTTTTAAGCCTTGATGGACTGCAGATATTTGTATGGAACTTGCTGAATGTGGTCATAAGAGAGACCCTCTGGGGTGAATTGGTCCAAACCACTGGGAGAGAACTGTCTATGTGCTGACTGCAAAGGGAAGGCCTGAGAGGTTGGAGAGGTCTTCTCTCTGTGCCTCAGGAAAGCTCTGACAGCTTGCCTGACGAAGGAGAACAAAATCATGTGGTTCCCTCCACTTTTTGGTTTGCTGCTACTTAAGACAACCGAACACTCCAAACTGAATGAGTGCTGCAGGAACACAAATTGTAGATAATTAAAGGAAAAAATACCAATTAAATAAAAAAATTACTTGAGGGATAAAGCATAAGTCAATCTAGACAAGTAGAATTGGCTGAGGCAGAAGTGATGAAGGAAGCAGAGAATTTCCAGAAAGATATTAGTAATGTTCAAAGAGAGGCATTTGTCAACCCCTTCTCCAAAATCCTTCAGAAATCAGAAAATGATTTTCAAATTAAAAGAAATCATTAGACAAACAAAAAAGAGATAATAATCACTGTTAAGGAAGAAATATCACCAATGTGAAAATTATGAGTAAAGAACTTCAGAGCAGAATCTCCCAGTTGTGGGACTATGTAAGAGTGTTGAGCAGCTGATGGGTTACACGTATGCTGAAATATTGATGCCCCACAAGCACTGGGTCAGCTGTGAAGTATGTGTAGTGGCCAGAGCATTCCAATCACTATAATGAACAGCCTACTCCTTTTGCCACAGATGCTATGAAAAAGAAATGAAGGAGTTTGGGAACTCTGATTCAGAAGCTAGATCTAGAGAGATTGTGTGTGAATAATTGAAGTTCTAAAAAATGAATAAGAAAGATTGACAAGAAATAATAATTATAAAAATTCACCAAAATACAGTGGAATATTCACTTGAAAAGTTTATTGAGATACAGACAATATGAGAAAAACAGCAGAAACACAGAGAGTATATTTTCATATACCCTATTTGAAGAGTGTTTGAGAAAATGCTTCAAACAAGTGAAATCTAAAAGAGAGAAATATAGGAGATGTAGAAATAGGAAGAAAACTAGAAATTAACATTAGGGTAATAATGAAATTAAATTTAAATTAATATTAATGTTAGTATTAATACCAAGACTGCACACATCAATATTAGGATACTTATATGCTGAGAATTTGTAATACAAAAGTTAGGCAAACAAAAGAGACATTGAGAAAAACTTACTCCTCTAAAAGTATGAGTTTAAGGGGGAATATAAGAAGAAATAACAGAAAAATAAAATATTTTAAAGGTTTTCTTAACATGAAAGGGCATATTAAAGAAGTTAAACATTTTGTGTTGGGTTCACAGTTATTATTTAATTTAAATGTGACACTGGTGAAGTAGGATGGCTTAAGATAGGAAAATGTAACACTTTAGTGTACCTGCCTTGTGGTCCTGCCAAAGCAGTCTCAGCAATAGCTTAGGGTGGTAGAACCAGTTGCTGCAGCTACTACTACATCCTGACAGGGTAAGAATATTGGAGTAAGATGTTTGGTGAACAGGGGCCTATGCACTAGTAGCTCTGGGTACCTCCTAGATCTGGTCACAGTGTCTTGCCTTGCATACAGGTGGCACGCTTCTAGCCCCAGTCTTGAGGCCTATATAGTATCACATATGGACATCTTAGAACTGCTGGTGAGTTGACACCTCATAGAGCAACTCTGACAATAAAATTTGTGAGAAGACAAAGATGGTGATGGAGTAGCTAGAAGATACACTAACCTTCTCCACGAACCAAACTGGAATTACAACTAAATTATAGAAAAATCATCCTGAACAACCAACTGAACACTAGCTGGGGAAAAGCCATATAACCAAGGACTTATGGAAGAAACCACATCACCAAATCAAGACTGGTAGGAAGTGCAGAGGTGCAAGAGGGCTGGCTGGGCTCCCACAGGCAGCAGCTGAAGTTCAAGGGATATTTCAGTGCTAGAGGGTACGTCTGACAAGTGTGGGTTCTAACTCTCAATCTGGGCTCACCAGCTCCAGAACTAGGAAAGGAACCCAGATAAGATCCAGCTGTGAAAACAACAGGATTTCAGTCTGTCAAAAAGAGATGGCTACAGATGCAGAGAGGCTCATAAAGGGCCAACACAGAAAATTTTGTTTGCAGCCACTCACCCTGGGTTCTGCCAGAGGGAGAGCAGAGCAGACTTGAGCCATGTAAGGAGAGTCTGGTATTGGTAGCTCTGGGGAGAGGGCTGAAGGATAAGACACCAGGGTCCCTGTGCTTAGTCATTCCCCATACTACAGAAGCTATCTTTCTCTGGCAGAGTACTTCCCTCCAAGCAGCATCAGCCTGGTGGGAAGCAATAGCTCTATCCCCAGGAATACCTCTTGCCACATGCTGTGGAGCTTAAGCTGGGCTGCTGAGGAGTACAGCTGGAGACACTTTCATTGACTAAGCCTAACAGAAACCTGACTTTAGCTGACCCTGCCACAGGAATGATGCTGGTAAAAGCTGGCCCTGGCGCATAGCTTGGTTGTATCTGAACATACCCAGGCCCAGCAGAGAAAGCCACAAGCTGTGGATCACTAAGAACGCCAAACAGGTTGCCCAGGGCAAGTCACAGGCAACATCTAGCAGTGGTCTACCCCAGAGTCTTTTCAGATCTACAAAATGCATAGAAACAAGCACAAAGAGGCAGTCAAAATAGGAAGACAAATAACCAGGCCCCAAATAAAAGAATAAGAAAATTCTCCAGAAAGAGAACTATAATGAAATGGAGGCAAGCAATTTATCAGATATAGAGTTTAGAGTAATGATTTTGAAGGTGCTCAACAGTGTGGAAAAAATACATAGAAACCATAAAAATGTCCAGTCAAAAATTAAAAAGTGCAATATATGAAATAAATAATACACTGGAAGGAATAAACAGTAGTTTAGATGAAGCAGATGATCAAATCAGTGATTTGGAAAACTATGTAGAAAAAACAACCAAACAGAAAAGAAAAAAAATGATTTTTTTAGAAAATGAAGAGAACTTAAGAAAACTTTAAGACAATATACAGTAACAACATCTGCATCACAGGGATACAGAAGGAAGAGAGAACAAACAAGGGATCAAGAACCTATTTGAAGAAGATATAATGGCCAAAAACTTTCCTAGTATGGTGTAAGAAAACACCACACAAGTCCAGGATCAAGATCCACAGACAAGATGGATCCAAAGAGGCCTACACCATGACACATCATAATTAAAATGGCAAAGCTTAAGAATAAGGAGACCATAAAAGCCACAAGAGAAAAAAAATGAGTTACCTACACAAAAACTCCCATTAAACTATCATCTGATTTCTCAAAAGGACCATTTCAGGCCAGAAGGGATTGGCATGACATATTCAAAGTGATGAAAAGCAAGGACCTACAACCAAGGTTACTTAACCCAACAAGGCTATCATTTAAAATTCAAGGAGAAATAAGGAGCTTCCCAGAGAAGAAAAAGCTAAAGGTGTTTGCTACTACAAAACCAGTCTTGTAATAAATGTTAAAGGGCTTGCTCTAAGAAGAGGAGGAGGAGGAGGAAGAAGAAGAAACAGAAGGAGAAGAAGGAGAAAGAGGAGGAGAAGGGGGAAGAAAAGGAGAAAGAGAAGGAGAAGAGAAGACAAAAATGAAGAAGAGGAAGAAGAAGGAGGAGGAGGAGGAGGGAGAGGAGGAGAAGAAGAAGGAGAAGAAGAAGAAAATAGTTAAAAATAAAATGGCATTAAATATGTATCTATCAATAATCACTTTAAATTTAAATGTCGTGAATGCTCCAGTCAAAATACATAAGTGAGCTGAATGGAAAAGAGAACAAGACCTTTGCTGTTTCCAAGAGACTCACCTCAGAACTAAAGATGCACAAACCTAAGAATAAAAGGATGGAAAGAGATATTTCATGCAAATGGAAAGGAAAAAAAGCTGGGGTAACAGTAAATATATTGCACAAAATAGATTTTAAAATAAAGGCTATAATAAGAGACAAAGAAGAACACTACATAATGATGAAGGGATAAATCCAAAAGGAAGCAATAACCCTAGCAAACATTTACCCACACAACATAGGAGCACTTAAATATATAAAGCAAAAATGAATTGACATAAAGGAAGAGATTAAGAGAAATGCAATTATAGTAGAGATTTTAACACCCCATTGACTTCACTAGATAGATCTGCTAGACAGAAAATCAACAAGGAGACAATGACCTGAAATTAGACATTAATTCAAATGGATTTAAATGATATGTGCAGAGTTTTCACCCCAAAGTAGCAGAATATACATTCTTTTCAAAGGCACATGGAATGTATTATAGGATAAACCACATGTTATTTGACAAAACATATCTCAATAAATTTAAGAAAGTTGAATTTTATATCAAACAACTTCCATGACCGTAGTGTTATGAAACTAGTTATCAGTCACAAGAAAAAAACCGAAAAATACACAAATACATTGAAGCTAGTTAGCATATTATTAAACAATGAATGGGTCAACAATGAGATCAAGGAAAAAAATCAAGATACCTTGAAATAAATGAAAATGAGAATACAATCTGAAATCTGTAGGGCACAGGGAAAGCAATCCTAAGAGGGAAATTCATAGCATTATAGGCTTATCTCAAGAAGCAAATAAAAGTTGAAATAAAAAAAAAAATCTAACTTTACCCTTAAAGGAACTTGAAGAAGTACAAGAAACAAAGCCCAAAGTGAGTAGAAGGAAGGAAATAATAAAGATCAGAGAAAAATAAACAAAATAGAGTCTAAAAAACAATACAAAAGGTTAATGAATCCAAGAGCTGATACTTTGAAAAGATAAATAATATTGACAAACCTTTAAACAGACTGATCAATCAAAAAAGAGAGAGTGCTCAAATAAATAAAATTACGATGAAAGAAGAAATAACAACTGACAACAAAGAAATACAAATGATCGTAAGAAAATATTACAAACAACTATATGCCAACAAATTGGACAACCTGGACAAAATTCGATAACTTTCTGGAAACATACAATCTTTCAAAAATAAATCAGGAAGAATCAGAGAATCTGAATAGATAGATTACATCTAGTGAAATTGAAGCAGTAATTAAAAACTCCTAACAAACAAAACTCCTGGACCAGATGGCTTCACAGGTGAATTTTACCAAATATCTGAAATGAATTAAACCTTTACTTCTCAAACTATTTTAAAAACTTCAAGAGAAGGGAAGACTCCCAAGCTCATTTTATGAGGCAAGCATTACCATAATTCCAAAATCAGATAAAGACACTTCAAAAAAAAAAAAAAAGAGAGAGAGAGAAAATTAAAGGTCCATATCCCTGAGGAACATAGATGCTAAAATTCTCAACAAAATATTAGCAAACCGAATATAGTAATGCATTAAAAAGATCATACACCATGATCAAGTGGGATATATTCCAAGAATGCAAGTTTGATACAACATTTGTAAATCAATAAATACGATACATCACATAAACAAAATGAAGGATAAAAACCATATGATCATATCAATGGATGCAGGAAAAAGCATTTGGTAATATCCAGCACCTATTTATTATAAAAACTCTCAGCAGTGGGAATAGAGGGAACATACCGCAACATAATAAAGGCTATATATGACAACCCCATTGCCAGCATAATACTCTATGGGAAAAAACTACAAGTTTTCTCCTTATAGGTAACAAGACAGGGATGACCGCTTTCACCAGTCTTATTCAGTATAATACTGGAAATCCTAGCCACAGCAATCAGACAAGAAGAAATAAAAGTCATCCAAATTGGAAAGGAAGACGTAAACATGCCTTTATTTGCAGATGACATGATACTGTACCTTAAGAACCCCAAAGGTTCTACCAAGAAAGTACTAGTACTGAGAAATGCATTAAGTAAAGTATCAGGGCACAAAATTAATATCCAGAAATCAGTTGCATTTTTACATGACAACAATGAACTATCATAAAGGGATATTAATTAAACAATCCCATTCACAATTGCTTCAAAAAGAATATAATACCTAGGAATAAATGTAAATGTAACCAACTATGTAAAAGACCTGTACTCAGAAAATTATACAGCACTGAAGAAAGAAATTAAAGATACAGATAAGTGGAAGAACATACCATGTTCATGGATAGGAAGAATTCACATAATTAAAATGTCCATACTACCCAAAGCAATCTGTAGATTCAACACAATTCATATCAGGCACCAATGATGTATTTCGCAGAACCAGAACAGATATTTCAAATATTTATATGGAACAACAAAGGTCCCAAATAGCAACAGCAATCTTGAGAAAGAAGAACAAAGTTGGAGAAATCATGCTCCTTAATATCAAACTACACTATTAGGCCATAGTAATCAAACAGCATGATACTGTGATTAAAACCAGGCACATAAATCAATAGAATAGAATAGACAGCCCAGAAATAAACCCATGCCTTTATAGTCAATTAATATTTGACAGAATAAGCAAGCACATACAATGGGCTAAAGATAGTTTATTCAATAAATAGTGTTGGAAAAATCAGACAGATACATGTAGAAAAATGAAACTAGCACCTTTTCACACCAATGCAAGAATAAATTCAAAATGGATTAAAAACTTAACTGTTAGTCTCCAACCCATAAAAACCTAGAAGAAAACATAGGCAGTAAAATTGCAGTCATTGCTTGTAGCACTATTCTGATATATCTCCTCAAGCAAGGGAAACAAAATAAAAGATGAACATATCAGACTGTATCAAACTAAAATTTTTTGCACAGCAAAGGTACCATAAACAAAATAAATATACAACCCACTGACTGGGAGAACATATTTACTGATACATCTGATAAGGGGTTCAAAATTTATAAAGACTTTATAAATATCAACACCAAAAAACCAAACAATCCAATTAAAAATGGTCAAAGGACTTGAATCAACACTTCTCCAAATAGGACATACAGACGGCCAATAGACATATGAAAATGTGCTTAAAATCACTGATCATCAGAAAAATGCAAATTAAAACCACAGTGAGATTCCACCTCATGTTGATCAGAATTGTTATCATCAATAAATCAAAAAACAAGTGCTGTCAAGGATGTGGAGAAAGGGGAATGCTTTTGCATTGTTTGTGGGAATGCAGATTGGTTCAGCCATTGTGAAAAGCAGTATAGAATTACCTCAAAAAATTAAAAATGGAACTGCCTTATAACCAAGTGATTTCACTTCTGGGAATTCATCCAGAGAAACCTGAATTACTAACTCAAAAGATATAAGCCCCCCTAATTTATTGCAGCATTATTTGCAATTGCCAAGATTGGAGCAGCCCAAGTGCCCATCAGTAGATGAGTGGATAAAACAACCATGGGACATTTACACAATGGAATACTATTCATCCATATAAAAGCAAAAAATGTTATGCTTTGGAACAGCATGGATGGACCTGGAGAGCATTATGCTAAGTGAAAGAAGCCAATCAGAGAAAGGCAAGTACCATATGATTTCATTCATATGTGGAATCTAATGAACAAACTGAACTAACAAGCAAAATAAAGACAGCCTCAAGATAGAGAGCTAGCTGACAGCTCTGGGGAGGAGCTTAGGAGTGGAGGGATCAAACAAAAAATAGAAAGGACTCGTGGACATGGACAACAGTGTGGTGTTGTGGGTGGAGTTGTAAGAGAGCATAAGGGGGATAAATGGTAATGAAAACAAACCATTAAAAATTAATTTTAAAAATATTTGGGAGAGGATAACCCCTACTTCCTCACTTGTCAAGGAGCTGTGGCCAGTTCAGCTCTGTATTTCTTCTCCGTATCATTTCTTGTTTTCTTAATTCTGTGTCCCTGGTGGTAGCACATAAACCTTTGCCTTAAAGGCTGTATTCTAAAGCATTCACGTTAAATCAGACAATAAACATGGTGACACTGGAAAGAATTGTGTAACTTCCATATTAATGAATCAGGGAGGGAAGAGAATCAGGTACATTTTTACAAAAGAATGTAAACAGTGACAACTAAAAATAAAAAAAAAAGTAGTAACAAAAGTAGTAAAAACGTAATACAGAAGTATGTAACACAACATTGTCAACTAATGATATTTTTAAAGGTATCAATTTTTTTGTTAAAAGTTCCAGGCTTTAAGATTTTACTAATTACACAGAATCCAGCTACAGAGGTTCTGTTAGGAACATCTAAGTCCCAGTATAAATAAATGGGTGGCTGAAAATGTTTCATGCAGTTGCAAACTGACAAAAGCAGGAATCTATTACAGTTAGGTAATATTTAATTCAAAGTTAAAAATACTAATTGGACTGTTAATTAAGTAGTGGGGACATAGACTGGTTGTTCTAATATCATAGCCTAGGTAAGCAAATCAAAACCTCAGCCTGTAAATGTCTCATGATTAAGAATTCGAGACCGAAGGACAGCTAATCACAAATAGCCAATTAGGCTTTCCCAAAGAATACAATCAGTTAAGCTATGGCTGATCAAATAATTTCCTTGCTTTGCTTCTGCCTGTTTTCAATAAAGGTTTTACTCAATAAAGTTTTACAGGAGTTGGTGGAGTGCTCCTAACAACTTCAAGTTTGGCCCTGTCCAACTTATGAATTTTGCTCAAATAAACTCTTAAACTTTGCAATGCACCTTAGTTTATCTTTTACAAGGACAAAACAATACAATGCCATAACAAAGGTATAGAGAATATGCCATACTTGCTACAGTTTGTGATATCATTGTGCATTTGGCCTATTTAGAACTTGAAGCCATATCATAAAATTCTGTCATGGGAAAGCCTGTGACAACCTGATATGGCAATGTGCAGACACAAATCAGTAATCCAAGCGTTTTTACAATCTCTTGTCCTGCCTCAGGCTTCTTTAATTGAATAGTAGACTACTAATCAATAATATAAGTTGTCCACAAATTGGTATCATGCTATAACTCTCTATCTAAAGTTCATTCCTTAAGCAGACACTAAATAAGGGATATTTAGTATCTATTCGAACTTGACTTTTCCCTTGAAATAAGAAATATAAAATGCTTTAAAAAAAGAACTAGAGTGGATAGGGTAGTTGATTTATACTTGTTTGTTGATTAATCATGCACTGATTAATATAAAAGGTGACCTTTGCCTATGCACATCATTTGTGAAACATTAATAAAAATCTGTACTCAAATGCATAATATTTAGTGTTCAAGAACAGGTGCAACCTTATAGTCAATTTATTAGACTTGGTTAAACA